>PVIC010003944.1:0-65625 GCA_004025085.1 Thryonomys swinderianus | reverse complement strand
CTCCACTTCACCCTTCTACCCCTAAACAAACCAGATGTTACACAAGCCGTCTCCTATCTCCCTGCTGTCTTAAGAGGGATCTTAAAAGAAATATGAAGGCTAGATCTGGCTATCCTCAAATCTTTTTGAATTACTTCCAAATAAATGAATTTCAGTTACTGTCTTTGTACCGTGTCTACTCATCTCAGGCCTGCCAGCTTTTTTTAAACAGGTAAAATGAACAGCCACACGTGTTCAAATCATGGACTTAGTTCACATTTTTTAAAAACTTTCCTCGAGATCAGTTATCTTCCCGTGTAAATCTGGGGCTCAGCATGTGACGCTCCACTCGCAACACGCCTGGACTCAGAGACAGCACAGGTGCATGATAAGGAGACCCGGGTCCACCTAGCGGCATCGACGTCGCTCCCGGCGTTGAACCCGCGTTCCGCGCACTTCCCCGCGCCTCTGGTACGGGGACGGCACCGGCTCCGGCCCTGGGCTCGGGCTGCGCCAGGACAGAGATGAAAAGATCTCAGACAGCAGGTTTCTCTCCTCCGAGGCCAGCCTGGGAGCCCGGCCCCCGCGGGGTGCCCCGCGCGGCCAGGCGCCAAGGGCCCCGCCTGCCGTCCTCTCAGGCCGGATTCAGATCGAGGGCACAGGCCTCTGGTGCAGAAGGGCCCAAGCAGCAGACGGTTCAGCTGTGTGGGGTTGCGCGTTCTTAAAGCCGGTGTGACCCGAGATCCGAGCGAGGTCACCAGGATCTCAGTCTAGAAAAGCCCGGGCGATCTTAATCGGGTGGGTGGCAACTCCACCGGGAGAAACTTTGAATGAGACTCTTGTAAGAGAGTCTCCAAAAAAGGGGATTTATGTCGTAAAGGTTTGTAAGCCAAACTACAACGCGGGCAAATGATTTCTCATAGTACTTTTAGATAGTCAAATGCTAAGTATATTTATTTCCTGATTTGTAATACTTAAAATGTTTGTGAGCAGATTTATGGCATTTCTCATGATCTTTTTCTTCTTCTTTCGAGAATAATGGCCTGAGGGTCGCCCCTGCATGCATGAGTTCAAGTATGTGGTAAGAAGGGGTCGCGCCACCCGTGTCGCTAAAACACACCTAAAGCTAAGGGCTGCGGACAGTCTGAGCCGTGGGGCGCTGTGCGAGAGGGCGAAGCGGGCCTGGAGGGTTCCGGGGCGCTCGTCGCCTCCTCGCGCACGCTGCGAGCCGCCCAGCGCCCTCCGGCAGACACACTTCCGGCCCGGCCCCGCCCTGCGTGGGCACCTTGCACAAGCAGCTCTTCCCTCTCAGCGTCGCCAGCCCCTTTTTCAGTGCAACCAGGGATCGACTTCTATTACCTGTTTTATTTTCTTTGTAAATGATAAACTACCCTTTAGACAAACAAGAAGTGAGAAGATGTTCAAATAACTCCCCAGTTCCCAATTCTGTTGTTTCAAAAGCATCTTTTTTTTTAAATTTTATTTATTTATTTTTTTTAGACAGGGTCTCGCTTTGTAGTTCAGGCTGGCCCTCAGCTCACTATGTAGCCCAGGCAAGCCTCGAACTCAGCAATCCTCCTGCCTCTGCCTCCCGAGTGCTGGGATGACAGGCGTGAGCCACCACGCCTGGCTCAAAAGCATCTTAAGACCAATGCTAATCTGTTTGACTTATACTGCTAGTTTCTTTAGTTCCCTGGAAAGAAAGTTCTACCCTTTGGTCTGTTTTTGCTTTATAAAAAGTTTTTGTTGTTTATGACATATTCTCCCAAGATCATGGTGCACAGTACCACTGTTATTCTATAACTGTTTTCTTATGAAATTTCGTTTTATTTTTCATAGAGTTGTCTTATGTTTTATTTATTAATAGCTCATGTGTGACATTAAAAGAAAGAATGATAACTACCGCTGCTTATCATATGATGTATATACTTCTGCTTTTGTTTGCCTCTCTGCCTTCTCCCTGGAGGAAAAGCCTCATGGACGGAGAAGCCCAGCTATCCTGGCCCCAGGCGTACCTCTGAGCGGCCAGGAGCTGTTACTCTGCAGGTTTGCCGAAGGACTGGTGGCAGAGGAGCGCCGGCACCCGCAAGTCCTCTCTGCAGGGTGGCGTTCACTCTTGTCTCCTCCCGGTAGGAAGACAGGAGCCGCTGTGTGCATCACCCACACCCACGCACAGTAGACTGTCCACATTTGTTTACCGCAATTTCCCGTCTCCCAGAAAGATCTGACATGCTAGGGCTCAATGTGCAAAGCGGATATCAAGAGGCTGTGAGAAGAGAAATGGCTGCTCGCTTTTCTCCTGCAGGGTGGAGGCCACACGCCTCTGTGCAGTTCCAGCAAAGAGCCGGTGAAACAGAAATGAAAACACCCATGTGCCAAGAGTTAATACAACGAGGCGGAAGTGGCTTAAGTTTGTGTTCTGCTAACACTTGGCAGCATCGAGCAGAGACGAGGCATTTTCTTTCCTCCGTGTGCTGGGAGCGTGTGCTTTGGGCAGCGAGGGAGCCGGTGGGTCCAGGCCGCAGAGAAGGCAGCTGTGCTGGGAAGACGTGTGCGGCATCCGGGAAGGTATGTTTCAGCAAATAGCTAAGGCAGGGAGGCCGGGTCCAGCCTGCTCTCACTTCTCTCCTCCTATTTTTCTTTATTCAGGCAATGTTAGAAGGTTTTGTTTTTCCAAAAGGAAATCAAATTCTGATAGTTACCTAGTTTTCATGAAGTTAACATGAGATGAAGGAAGGACAGTGCCCAGGAGCCACACTCGCGCCCAACTCTTCTGTACCGGTCTCTTCTGCCAGCTGGCCTTGTACACACACCCTCCTGGGACACTGCCAGCCTTGTTTGCCCCCGTACATTCCTAGAGGTGTCGTACTACAGGGGCGGAGCCGGCTGGGAAAGCAGCACCTAGCCCTCAGAGCGAGCCACCGACTGTTTGTCTCTTCACAGGGCGCAGAGTGAAAATATTCTATTATACCATGTGCAGCTGCCAAGGCATGATCTAAAACAATGGTAAACTCATAACTTACTTACTCAGTCCTTGAAATCTACTCTTCAACATACATCTCAAGACGTTTCCATCCAAAAGGTCTTTTCCTAACAGGTAGGAGTACCCTTGTCTCCCTGCAGAGCTCTGCGCTCACCTCGGGTGGATCAGGTCTTCCGTAACAGTTGTTAGTTCTATAGCTTCTCCTCTGTGACTAGAAAATGATGTGATGGGCTTGACTGCACCTCTCTGACGTTTTTAGTTCGAATCTCTGAATCACACTACCTCCGAATGGGACTATTTTGGAGACAGAGCCTTCAAAGCGGTCATTAAAGTTCAACTTAGGCGATCAGCATGATGTACTCCCATCCGATCTGATCCCTGCCTGACAGGAAGAGGGCACTGGGACACAGAGACAAGGACGTGTGCACGAGAGGGACAGGCCACGCGGTGAGAGAGAGAGCAGAGGGTGGCCTTTGTGCACCAAAGAGAGAAGGCGCAGGAAAACATCAACTCTGCTCGGGCATGGCGGCTCACACCTGTCATCCCAGCACTCAGGAGGCAGAGGCAGGAGGACTGCTGTGAGTTCAAGGCTCGCCTGGGCTACAAAGCGAGGCTCTGTCTCAAAAAAAAAAAAAATTAAAAATATCAACTCTGTGAATACCCTGACCTTGGATTTATAGTCCCTAGACCTAGGACAGAGTGAATTTCTGTTGTTCATCTACCCACTGGGTGATATTTCACTATGGCAGCCCTAACAAATCAATACATTGCTCAAGTACTGAAGTTAGTCTTCATTTTTCTTATCTGAAGTCGTCCATCAGGGCTGCTCTGGCCACATTTTACAGTATCACCTGAGACGTACGCCTGGCCTGGCGCCTGGAGGTCAGGGTGCCGGGAGCCTTTACCGCAGAAATGTTCTGGCAGACTTTAGAACAGCCCACTCGATGGACACTCCTGAGGGCCCAGCACGGACGGCACCTTCCCCGTCCCTGATGACTTCCTGTCTCCAGTGAAACTGAAGAAGTACACCATCCTTTTCCTCTTCTCCTGGGGAAAGCGGAGAGCCAGAAACCTGGAGGAGAACTCTGTCGAGCACAACAGCAGGCCCTCGGCAGCGGTTCCCAAGAACAGTCCTCGGGGAAGCCCGATAACAAACATTAAACAGAAGTATCAAGTGTATAGGTCTAATTTACAATCCAGATGTCTGAATCTGCAAGAACCGGTCAGGCCGACCAAGATCAAGCAACGCGAGCAGCCAAGCTTCCCTGTTTCATCCAAAATCTTCTGCGTAAAAAGTGCAACTGCTTCACATCGGATTTTAGCCAAACCCAACCTGAAATAACTCCTCTGCGAATGGCCCTGAAAGGCAGAAGCTTTGTGGATTGTTCCTATCTGAACAAACAAATAAAAGGCTTCAGTGTGGACAATGTCCAGATGCCGTGGAGCATGCTCTGCTCGCCAGCCCCAGCAACCGAACTCACATTCTACTCCTTTGGATTTCGGTGACAGCTCAGAGTGAGAAGCATTGTCTTATCTACCAAGGACTTCAGAAACTTAAGGCCTGATGAGAAGATATACAAGGAGAGGCCACTGGGCAATTCTGAAGGATTGGAAAATCAGAAATCATTGAGCATTGTCAAACCTGATCTTTCCCAGACCCATACATTTTTACCCAGGGAATTTCCATATAATTATGGGAAAACCTGAACCACATTATCCCTAACCAAGTCCTAGTCTTTGTGGCATAGGGAACGCTCATCTCTGAAACAAAGCAAAGACTATAAAACACATGGCCGCTGTGGTCTCACATCTCACTAGAGGGTTGATTCAGTTTTCAATGATAAGTTCTTAAGTGTCTCTGGAAAATAATGCCTGGTCACCAATTTGCCCTTGGCCATTGGATCAAGAAAAGAGAAATATTCCTAAATTGATACCACAAGCTTTTTTTCTCTGTGTGTGGGGAGACTGCTCCTAAGAAGTCAAAACTCCTATTGTTATTCCCTGATGTTCAACAGAAACTTAACTTGGTAACTCCAAACAAATAACTCATGACTAATTTAATTAAATCCCCATCCATTGTTTCTTATGTAAATGTCATGAAGGTGGATTTTTGTAACTACTCATATCTGTATGATTTAGAGACTAACACAGTAAGATTTGCTTAATTAATTATCTGGACTTCAGCAGAATTTTTAAGTCTACACTTTTTGCTATTAAACAAATAATCGATTGTCCCAGCAACACAATCTTCTTCACAGTGTATAGTGCTTAAAAACACGAAGCCCCTGTTTATTTCTTGCTGGGCTCTGCAACTCGAGTGTGACGAGACTGTAATCTCCAAAAACAACATTTATCACGTCCCACACCCTGTGTCCCCCACATCCAACCTCCACTCCACACAAAGCTGCCACGGCCCTTTCCTTCCCATTGCACCTGAATTTCTCATTCTGCTTGTCAGACTGTTCCACAGTTCTCTAGTTGAACTTCGTAGCGCGCTCCAAAATATAGCGACTGTTCAAGTTGAGTAAAACTCCTTGATGTCTCCATATAACGCGTTTTTTCTATCTCTTCTATGGGCTCAAGATTTCTTCTAAGTTCCTATGTAACGCAGAATGTACCTCCTTGAAGGTTGTATTCTGCAATCAATACTGCCACCACCATCTTTTCTCTTTTTTCTTTCCACAAAACTAGGATATACTTGGTGCTATATGATACAGCCAAGAATTTGTTTTGTTTTGTTTTGGTTATTTTGTACAATTGGACATCGAACTCAGGATCTCATTATTACCAGGCAAGAGGTGGCACCACTGAACTATATCCCTGGCCCAGTGAATTGTATTTTTAACAGCTTACTTGTTTATATATTTGTCCAAGTCTCAGTAGAATGCAACTCCCATTATTTTTTTCGTAGTGTTCGCTATTATAATTTCAGCACCTAAAATAGTGCCTAGCACTGAGAACACTTGATAAACAACTGATGAAGCAGTAAATTAACAAATGAATGATCATGCAGATGTCTCCCTAGTGCCTGGTCAAGGTAGGAGGGATATTACCATCCTTTTATTTTTATTCCCCATGATCCTCTGCAAGCTGCCTCTACCTTAACAAGTGCTCAGATTTCTGCAATGCCAGGTCCCCCAAAATCCACCCCAGCATACTTCTGTAGTAGACTTGGAGGCACACACCTTATAATGACTGTGTGGGTACAACTGCTGCTTTCACTTTTCCTGGGAAAGAAGAAAAGGAAGAAAGGCAAAGATCTGGGGAGTTCTGAAGATAACAACTACCTTCTAAATCGGAAAAGAAAACCATTTGTCATCTAGATCATGAGCCTTGCTTAATCTTCATGTTTCATACAACGATGGTTAGGCACAGAGATTTATAGTCTACAGATAGAGAACACGATTTATTCACATTAATGTCTCCTCAGATTTCTATGGAACATACACTTTCAAGCTAGACAAGGTGGGGAAATATTACTACGTCCATTTCAGAGATGAAGAAATCAGAAAGATCCCTAGTCAAATGTTACAGGACCATTAATGTGCGCAGTGGAAGCAGACTGAAATTTCTCTACTAGATTGCTTCTGGTATGCTTGTGATATCCTTTGCAAGCCTTCAAAGTGGTAGGCAAATTGCAATGTCCTCTCTCTCCAGTTTCTGAAAAACACTCCCTTTTTTCTCCTTGTTGCTTTGTCTACTTGCTTTCCCCTGATTCTCACGAGAATCAGATAGGCACTATTAGTTGGCCATGCACTAAACGGTGTCCAACATACTGTTACTAAGTCCATGCTTCTTTGTGGTATCATTCACTAGACAAATATGGATTATTTTTGGACTGGGTTTATCTTTGGGGGGAAGGAGAGAATAAAAAGAACAGAATAACCAAATTTTGCCTTTGTATTTCTAACATATGCTCTAAAAGTCCAAAGCAAAGCTTAATCTTGAGAGTTGGATTTTCATCAGGACAATCAATCTTTGTGATAGAGAAAAGTGTTTTGAGTTTCCAAAATCTCAGATGCAATAAGAACACAAATTCTATACCATAAATACTAATGGTAGGAAAAAGGTCGGTTTTCTTCTAAAATCATCTAAGTCCAACGTGCTGGAGGGAGGGGACATTAGGTAGAAGGGGGCTCGCCCTTAGCGGTCCCTGCGGGTCTCCACCCTCGCGTCTGGTGGCCCCGGCCTGGAGGCGAGGAGTAAACTGGAGAGTCTGGGGCTGAGGGGCGCACCTGCTGCCCCGCGGGCCGGGCGGCGCGGAGCACGCTGAGGTGCCCGCTGAGCGCCAGAGACGGGAGCGGGGACGTCCAGGGAGCCAGGGCCGCGAGGCGGCGTCCGAGCCTGTCACGCGTCTTCCGGGGGCCGCTGCGTCAGGAGAGGCCGGACGAAGGCCGCCAGCAGCGAGGACAGCGCGGGGCACAAGGCTGAGGCCCTGAGGGCCGTGGACACGCGCGGCTCTGAGAACTCTTCCCTCCCGGGTCCTTCCTTCAGCCCCGGCAAGGCTCGGGAGTCCCGACCCTCCACGGGAGAGTGGGGGTGCGCTTTGCCTGCCCGACCGCCGCGGCGACTCGAGCAGCGGAAGGGAACGCGGTGGAGAGGCCGGCGGAGGGCGCGGAGGGGCCGTGGCGGGGTCCGGAGTTGCTGGGACTTTGCCCAGCGAGTGGCTTCAGGGGCGGACCGAGAACGCAACAGGGCAGAGCGAAGAGGACGAGACGCCCGGGGGAGACGAGCCGGGGCGCCAAGGCCTCGCCCTCGGTCCCTCCCGCCAGCTCCGTTTCCACCACTCACTGAAGTCTGGGAACGAAGTGGCCTCCTCGGACGCCTGCTCACCGCGCGGCCCTTTCCGGCCCCTCCTCGCTACAGCCCGTCCGAGCTCCCAAAGGAGCGCGCGCTCACGACACCCGCCCCGTGCTGGGGGACGCACCGCCGCAGACCGGGTTCCCACGGGCTCCCCAACTCGCCCCTCGCCCTTTGTTACTGCTCTTCGGATCTACTTTTGTGGCTGAGAAGAGTTAACGTAAGTTCCATCCCTTTAACAAATTTTAAGAACACAGTGCGGTATTATTAGCTCGTTTCTCGGCTCCAGAGAGGTGCAGAATTTATTTATCCAATGTGCGCGAGGCTCTGCACCCTTTAACCAATACCTCCCAGTTTTCTCACCCAGACGCCCTAAGAGTGACCGATTAACTCTGCTTCTGAGTTTGACTGTTTCAGATTCCATATATAAATGAGGTCATACAGTGTTTGTCTTTCTGTGTCTGGCTTATTTCACTTAACATAATAATGTAATACACAAAGACCTGGGCCCATGGGTGTTGTCTTAGATGGAAGGGTCCCCTTTCTTAAGTCTGATTCACACACACACATACACACACACACACGCGCGCACACACACATGCGTGCACACAATTTCTTCACTCATTATGGACTACTTAGATGTTTTTATTTCTGACCTGCAATGAACATGAAAACAGAAATATCTCTTTGAGATCCTGATTTCCATTTAAAATATATGCTCCCTGTTTCTACTTTGTAAAAAGGGGATCGCAGTGAGAAACACATCCCATGAGTCTCCCTTCAACACCCCCCACTTCAGACTCATTCCCCCCGTTCTTGCCGCAGCTCTGAGACCTTCCTCAGTGCCGTGAAAGATGCGGTAAAAGCCCAGCGAGTGGGCTGCGCAGAGCCATCCAGCCAAAAGGCCACTCGTAAATTGCGACGGTGTGTCCTCAGCCACCTCGTTCGCCAGATCTGACTCTGCGGCTTCTGACACGGTAAGTAAATATTTTGAATGGATTCGGGACATCCAGACAGCCATACGAGGACAACAAGACCCCAGAGCTGCCAGAAAGAGGTCAGGACAATGGGACACGGGTGTCCAAAGTGTGCGTGGGGGGCGGGTAGTGTGAGGGGAATTCATGGTGAAGTGTAGACACTCACCATACTTTTCGATCACACCCCAAAGTATAATTACACCTCACACACAGGGGAGAATTCCTGGCCCCCAGCGTGGTTTAAAGACACTCTGTTTTTCAGGATGGCTGTGCCCATTTACAACCCCATCAGCCCTGCACAAAGGCGTCTTCCTCCGCATCCTCACAGCCAGGAGCCGGTGTGCTCTCCCGTCATGGCCGCCGCCCCCGAGCGAGGGGAAAGCCTCACCACGGTTAGCACCTCCTTTCCCCGTGGAAGGCCGCACGGCCCTGTCGCCCCGGACGTCTTCACCGAGTGAATATGCATTCAGATTCCTTGCTGGCTTCGGAACGGGATGATTGGGGTTTCGCCGCTTCACCTTACGAACACCTTGCACATGCCAGATACCAACAACATCGTGCCGGACGCCAACATTGTGCCACGTTTGGTGTGCAAACATTTCTCCCTTTCACACGTTGGCTTTGCACTTTTTATCTGTTTCTTTTTCTTCGCAGAAGCTTTGTGGTTGGGTCTAATCTATGTTTATTTATTTTAAACGGGTTCTCTTGATGACCACCAAAGTATTGTTGTCAAGCTAGTATCAGAGACCTTTGACTGTTTTCTTGCAGGAGTTTTACTATTTCTCGGGTTTATTTTTAAGTCTTTAATCCAAATGGAGTTGACTTTTCCTTTGTGGTATAAGAGTCTAATTTTGTTCTTTTGACTGTGAGCATTTGGTTCCCCCCAGCATCACTCTGTTGAGGAGACCCCACTTTTCTGGCTGTGTCCCGGGTGCCCCGAATGAATATTATTGGTCTGTGCCGGTCTTGGTTCAGGCCTAGTGTCTATTCCATCTGTCCATGTGCCTGTTTTATGCTATTAAACAGCTTTAGATTATCATTCAAAATCAGGAAGTGTAATTAATTAGTTTTATTTTCTTTCTCAATATCACTTTGGCTAACCAGTCTTTTGTGGTTCTGCATGAATTCTGGGGTGTTTTCTTACTTCTGTGAAAAATGTCATTGGAAGTTTGCTAGCAAATGAATCTATAGATCCCTTTGGGTAGTGTAGACATTTTAACAATACTAATTTTGGGCCGGAGATTTAGCTCAGTGGTTCTGGTGTCTGCCTCGCAAGCACAAGGTCCTGAGTTCGATCCCGGTAACCACATACAATGCTGGGCATGGTGACTCATGCCCACCACCAATCAATACCACACACCACAGTGCCAGGCGTGGTGGCTCACACCTGTCATCCCAGCACTTGGGAGGCAGAGACAGGAGGATTGCTGAGTTCCAGGCTTGCCTGGGCTACATAGTGAGCTCAGGCCCAGCCTGAACTACAACGCGAGACCCTGTCTCAAAAAAAAAAATACTAATTCCTCCAATCCATAAAAATAGTACATCTTTCCATGAGTTTATATTTAATTTTTTATTCATGCTTTATGGTTTATATTGTACTTATCTTTCATTTACTTGATTAAATTTCTAAGTATCTTTTTCTTCTTGATGCTATTGTACATGAGATTTTTCTCCTTAGCCCTTTTCAGATACTTTATTTTTAGAGTACAGAAATGCACTGTTTGTGAGTTGATTTTATATCCTGCAACTTTATTGAGTTTGTTTATTGGTTCTAATAGTTATTTAGAGAGTGTCTTGGCATTGAACTATTAAACGAAAGCTTGAATTCTTCTTCAGATAAGACAATGACTCTTATACCAAGGTGATCAGCTAGATGCCAATGCAAACCTTTCCGAACCATCTTACCTCATCCTTTCTGGACCGCAGCCCAGTCAAGAAAACAAGGCCTGCCAATCTGAGCCTCTACAAATTCAATTTTTATGTACGGAGAAGGAGAGGGCAGGGAAACGAGGTGGGTTTCGGAGCAGTTTCCAGGAACAAGGCCAGGCAGGACGGTGACAGCGCAGCTCACAAGCACGGCCAGAGGCAGCACTGCTGCTGCGAGCTCCGCCCCGTCCTGCCAGGGTCCCCCTTCAGCTCTCCCTTCACACCTGGGACGCATTGACACGGTACGAGAAAAAAGATTTTTATTTTAAATTACGCATGTGGATTTGCACCTTTATTCTATCAGAATCAAACTAAACGTGATTCCACAACACTCCATAAAGTTAATAATCCAATGTGCCTAGAACGCTTTCCTGAAACACGCCGTTCTTCAGGGACCAGGAAGGTATTAAAGAGGTTGGACGCCAGGGCCAAATCACACCCCGGAGCCACACGGAAGTCCCACAAGTGCCTTATCCCAGCGACACGTAGACTCCTTGGCTTCTGTGAATTCGATCAGAAGATTTATACGCAAAACCTCTGAAAAGCCAGAGGAGCCGTGGCACAGAGCCGAGAGCGGCCCGGGCCGGGCGTGCGCTTCGAATCCTGGAATGCAGGCCACTAGCAATGAGCTCAACACAGTCAGAGGAGCAGCCTTCAACTTAGAAAGAAAATCAGGGAGGAAGTTGAGCTTCCACCAGCGCGACTCCGTAATGTGGCAAAGTCTATGAGGTTACAACTCTGTTTTATCCTTAGCACAATCAATATTTTGGTTGGATTTAATAAACAACTACTTGAAAATGCCTTACATTCCCTTGGCCCCTAAGAAATCTGGAAGAATAATCTAAGCGAGAATTTTTAGTGCACAAAGAGTTTTCTTTTTAATTCTCAAATTTAATAAGCACTTGAGCTGATTGTTACCCACTTGAATTCATGCGGGACCTAACACTCCACACAGAAAGAGTAATCCTGCGTGTCTTTCTCACGCAGCGTGGCCCCAGCCACGGACCCCCCCCTCAAGAAGGGCCACAGAGGAGCTCTTCAACCAGGGCACTCCGTGGCGGTAGGATCCCCAGGAGCAGGCGGGACTGTGGTGCAGACAGAGGCTTTCCGTGCGGGGGTATAGCTCAGTGGTAGAGCATTTGACTGCAGACAGAGGCTTTCTCGGAAGGCTCCTCGGGACCACGGCTGGCTGCACATTCTGTCGCTCTTCCGGCTGCCCGAACACCACACGCCAGACGCCCGGGTCACTTGGGGGGCACACGCAGCGGCACAGCTGAGGCCGGCTCGTGTGGACAGGGCTTCTTCCAAAGAAGGAGCAGCGACTTCCGTGGCCCAGAACACCACGCTTGTGTCTGATGCAGGTGCCTCTTCCGGGCTCTGTCTCTCCGGCGCTGAACCCGAACATGATTATCATTTCCCCCCCTCGCCAGCTCACAACACAACCGTCCAGCACCGGCGGGCACCCAGTGTCAACACCGTGTGCTTTTCTTTCAGAATAAGACACGCTCAGTCCCGTGCTCACACCCACAGCAGATGCTCCCACAGAGGATGGGCCAGGTGCTTAACATATTTTACTCCAAGGGGTAATTTCAGAAATCATTGCAATCAATGAGCTAATAATAATGGTGGTAATGATGAGCCCAGTTATTATTACCTATTACCTTTAATCATTGACAGCCACTCAATTGAACATAATTAGAGACATCATCATAGATAACGTGGAGCAGATGGAAGACAGGGCGTTTGTCTGAGGACTGCAGCGGTGGGCATAGAGTGGTCACTTATGTCCAAACTCCGACCGCACTTGAAGCTTCCCTTCTGATAACCGTGAACACAGACCTGGCTGGAGAGAAGGCAGAGGCACCGATGCCAGGCTTTCCAAGTCCACACGTGGACTCAGTGGCAGCCTTCGGCCCATCCCGCCCTGCAAGACACAGTCCCGCCCCCCCGTTCCCGCCCACCTGGGCCACACTGTGTGGCTGTCTTTCCAAGTCCCGGGTTTAGGGAAAATAGACGAAGAGTCTGTCCTGACCTTGCCCTCACCTCCCTAATTCCTGAAAAGCACGCCCCAGGCTTCCCACCTTGGAAGCGTGAAAATGCTTCAGTGATTCATTTCGCATTAACTTAATATGTGGTATGAAACAGCAAGAGTGGTCACTTCCGTCCACGAACTCAGCAAAATCATTTCCAAGCAATGGCAACTGTCCCAGAGGTGCCCCGAGCAGAGACAGCGAGGCCGGGTGCAGGTGGAGGGATAGCTTGACACAAAGGAAAGAGTCTTGGACTCACGGTGCTATGACTGGGTCTTGAAGTCACACTCTGGCTGAGCCATCGCCCTGGGCATTACCGACCCTCTTAGGCCTCTGCCCAGCCACTGCATGGGGCCGGCTTGAAAACGGCCCTTCTCCGGAAATCAGTGACACCTGTGCTTTCTCTAGGAAGCCACTCTTCTCCCCTCGCTGCCACCAACCACACATGCCTTTCTGCCCCTCAGATTCTGAGGAGTGTACGGGGTTCTCTCTCTATTCTTGGTCCCTGGCACACAGCAAGCACTCAGCAAGGGGTTCTCACAGACCTGCAGGAATCTGCAGTTTGCACGGGCAGGTGAGACCATCGCCCCTAAAACAGCAGCAACACCAGCGCAGCGGCCCGCGCGCAGCACAGACAGCAGGCCAGAGGTCTGCTCCAGGCCAGACTCGGCACTCGGGAGGCACGCCCGCAACAGCTTCACCTCTGCAAGTTGTTTCCACGCCAGTCAAGCAGCAGGAACATCTGGCCCCCAAGAACCACACAGAGATGAAAAGATCCTTTTATTACTTTTAATAAATGTCCTTATTATAATCAAAGATGAGCATCTTATAACTTTCCTGGCGATCATATTGAGGACCAAAGTAGTAACGATGCAAAGTTCTCGTGCTATTTCATGTTTGAGTCTTTGAGGAGTGCTTTCACTTAAGTGTCTCTCAGTGAGGAAGCAATTTGGCCTATGAATATGTTCAAAGGCATTTTCCCCATTTGTACCCAAATATACTTCACTACAGAACTTAAAATCCAATTCACTTAAAACTTGTATGGAGTTGTAGCCTTTTTCACAAACTTCATAGTCCTCATTAAAACCAGTAATAAGGATTCGGTATAAAAATAATAGCATGATGCAAGCTCACACAATCTTAATAATATCTTTACAATTCGTTGGTCTCTTTGAGATGTGCCAAGCATAACCAGGATTTATTGATAGATATGAAATGTTGTCGGATAATATCGCATATGTTTTTCTCTTTGCTCAATTAGTAAATCTCATTCAAGTTAATACTATTCTGAGAGTTCACTTCCCAGGGACCGAATATCATGGCCACGGTGGGTAGTTTCGTTTGGATTTTTGCCTGTATGTTCTAAATTTTCCATCGTATTCCATGAAAGTAGAGAAATTGGCTGAAGTAAAAAGAAAACGTTTTAAATATATGCCTGCCATGGCCGGTGTTCGATGTGTGCAGCGTGAGCAGAAAGGAGACCAGAGAGCCCGTCTTGGTAAGATCGCGACTCCGGCGACGAATGCAGTCGGAGGGAGACGAGCCTGGCAAACAGCCGCAAAGCCCCGGAGACGTGGAGACAGGAGCCGCAGTGTGGGCCCCGCGAGTCTCCAGGAAAGGGACGATCCGCGCAGCCCGCGGTGGCCCAGAGGCGCGGACGGTCCGCAGCGGGAAAGGGAACAGCTGAGCCAGGACGAGGCACACGCGCCGCCCGAGAGGCCCTCGCCCCGGCCCTTCCTCCCAGCGAGCGTACAGGAAGCGCAGGCACAGAGACGGCGCGGACCCAGGTGCTCACCACACTCAACATGTGCGCCAAACACGCCCGGCCGGACGCGGACCGTGAGGGAGAGAGCGGCGGGCCGGAGGCCTGAGCGCTCACACCCTCCTGCTGCCTGGGCCCGCCCGCTGGCCGAGGCTCCCCCCGTGCCCGTTCCTCTCGCCCACGCCCCGGCTGCTGCCGCCCGATGCCCGCGCCCGCTCAGCCCCTCTCCTCCCGACACCAGCCGGGCATCTCAAGCACAGACGCAACCACAGCGCCCGCACAGGCCGGCCTGGGCCCCGCCTCTGCGGAACCGGCCGCGCCCCCAGCCTGGCGCCCAGACCCGTCTTCCGCACATTCCCCGGCGGCCCTCAGGAACCCCCGGCCCGTGCCCGACCCGGTTTCTCAGCGGTCTGCACAGCGCCCGGCTCCCTCGCACCCTCCCGTGGGCGCAGCCGTCTCTACTACGGGGGAGCGTCTGGAATTCAGGGCCAGCGTCCTGCCCCGCGCGGCCTCCCTGGCAGCTCCCCGAGCTCATCCTCCTCCGCGGTGCCAGTGCTGTGCCTCCCTCACCACCCTCTGACGTGTCCACTCGTGTGGCTGTCCTCACGTGACCCTGGGCAGCGCCGTGTCTTATAGCCCTCCGTGGGCCTGTGCGGGCTCAAACTGGAATTGCTGGGCAGACTAATAATGTCACTCTAACTTCCTGACAATATGCAAAGCAATAGAAAGGAAAAGAGGCAGAAAGCACAGGGACAGTGACCCGCGAGGTGAGTGAGACGCGGGGCTGCGGTGTGCAGGCGCGACAGCGGTGGCCGCCGGGCGTGGAGAACGTGACCGGCCCCGCGGCGCCCGGGACTCGCTCTGGGGCTGCCAGGGATGCTGGCGAGATGCGGCGGAGGGCGACGTCGTCCTCTGCGCCGCCAAGCCCGGCACCCCCGCTCTTTGATGACTTCCGGCGGGCCGACCCCGAGTTCCTTTGGCCCTGAGTCCCCTGTCCTGACACCCCCAGGGCCGGGGCTCACCGCGGCGGGCTCCGGGCTCCCAGCGCGGCCTGCACGCGAGCTCAGGCGGAGGAAACAGGAAGTGACGTGCGAGCTGGCGCTGGGGACAGGCAGCCTGGCCGGGGGGCCAGAGTGGCGTTCGCTGTTCTCCCGCGCCCTCCGCCTGCGTCTGTTTGTTGTTACCGTCCTGTGCCTTCGCCGATGTTCAGTCCATTTCCTCATCGCCAGTGTGAACGGAAACCGGGCGGAGGTTACCAGGAGAGCCCGGTCAGTAATGGATCCGTCCTGAGGGGCAGCGCGCCATCTGTTAGGCATTTGGAGACCTGTCCGGCGGGCTCCTCTCTCCCTGGAAGGCTATAAAACACAGAATTAAGAAGTGGCAGGAAGCGCGAGTGATGCCTGCTCTGAGAGCTAGCACTGCCACGTGTGGAACGCGTGTTTCAAGGGCAAGCCTGGCCTTCCAGGTCCACATGTGCTGGCGAATTCATGTTCACAAGGAACTTGGGTCAAGATAACAGAGAGAGGTAACATGTAAATTCCAACGAGTTAGGCTCATTGGCACCAGAAATTTGTATGCGCTTCTGTAAAGAGTTTCAGCTTCTTCTTTCATTGCGAAGTTTTAAGTCATATGACATGAATTTTAAAAGAATCTTCTTGGAAACCTTTCTTGCTTCTAGCCACAGCTGGTCTGTGGGAATTTCAATGAATTATCAGAACTTCTTCCCTCCACAACACAAAAGCCTACCGATGAGAAAATCAACACCAGAGATGGAGAAAGGAAACAAAAAGAAAGAGAAAGGGAGGGGGAGCTGCTAGAGAAATAAGGCAGTGATTTATAGGAAAAGGGAATGAGCATGCGAGAATAAAGGGTGAAAAAGAATGAACAACTAAAGAAAACACGCTCTTAGTTAGGAAAATACAAGTAACAAAGTCCCCCCAAACCCTGTGGTGAACGCAGCGCCGGAGGCACAGAGGCTGCGGTGGAGACGGCCTGTGTGAGCCGCCCCTGTGGAGACCCACGAAGTTGTCAGCGTGAATCAGCAGAAGCTCGCTCGGCCGACACGGGGACAGGACGACCAGGCGGGGACCGGGGAGGGAGTCCCAGCAGGAAGATGCAAGAAGAGAAACGACACACGAAGAGAAAGAACAAGAGAAGGGAAAGCCAGAAACAAAACAGAAGCAAAGTATTTGTTTTATGAAGAATTAATAACTTGCAAAGGGTAATTTGTCATTGCTGAATTTAGAAATGTATTATCCCGTATTAACAAGAGACCAGAATGTTGGCTCAGAGTGTTTTCGAAGTGCCCCGTCCCCCGGGCCGGTGGCCCAGCTGACAGGCGGTCTGAACGGGGGACAGGGCCACAGACCCGACGTTAACTCTAATGCGCACGAAGCTGGGGCTATCACCCGCGGTCCTGACGGCGGCTGCTGCGGCGTCTGCCGAGCCCTGACCCCCCTCGTCTATTAATGCAGCACAGGGGCATCAGGTTGGGGCTCACACAGGCCAGACAGGGCCACGGTGGCCACTGCACAGAGCGGGGGTGGGGGGGCGCAGAGGCGGAAATGTTGGGAGACTTCGTGACCCACCCAGGCACACCCACACGGGGCCCGGCCCAACCGCCACACCTGTTACCCCACCCCAGAAAGGGAATATCATGTGGGCGGCCCGCGGAGCTACTAGCTGCCAACCCTGAGCCTTCGGCCCAGAGCCTGGACTCCACACACTCTCTGAATTAAGGAACCAGCAAGGCTCGTGTGGGCCTGACTGCGAAGCCCAGAGTCTCCGCTTTCTGCCCTGTGCTGGTTTGGTCTAAAGAGGATCACGTCCAAAAGGCCCTACGGTAGACCCCGACACGAAGCTCACCCTGTGATGTTCTGGATGCTTCCAGTCACGCCCAGGAGCAGGGACGAGCAGTGTCCACCGCGCAGGAAGCCGTGCGCCGTCGGCCCCTGGGGAGCAGCGAACTGTGCCCCTCAGCACAAGGCCCAACGGTGAAGAAGACAGAGCAGCGGGCCCCAGCACGCCACGGCCCACGCTGCATCTGAGCTGGGCTTGTCGCTGTGTTTCTAGTTTCGCTCTTACAGAAAAGCGCTCCGACCTTTGCGGGGGAGGCGAACCCGCACAGCACCCCGCTATCTGCCGTCTTCCGGCCCCTCCCAGAGAGGACTGGGGCGACCCCGGCCACCCGTTGGCCGAGAACCCGACTCCGGCCCACACGGCTGCTCTGACTCCGGCGCTGCCCCCAGCGAGCAGCACGTGGGAAACGGCGCTGTGGCTGCTTCACGCTCCCGGCCGGACCGTCCACGAGCCTTCCCTGCGCTTGACCCGAGAGCCACCTGCCGGGGAGCGCGCCTCGTCCACGGGAAGTGGAGGCTTCAGGGCGGGACAGCGCGCGCGTGCGCACGGCGGGGTGGAGTGTGAGCCCAGGACCCCGCGGCCAAGCCAGGCAGTCCCGGGGCCAGAACTGCCCCAGCGGGGAGAGGCCCGAAGCCCGGCCCAGCCGGCTTGTAGGTGCGAACGCCGATGCTCAGGAGTGGAAACGGCTTCTGAAGCACACGTGTAATCGGGACGAGGCCGTGAATATTAAGAATTTATACGGCGTTTAAACATGCTGAACTTACATCTTCCAAATAAACTTTCATGCAGATCAAAGGCAAGCTGACTCTTGGACACAAGGCAAGTAGCTCTCATACGCTGTTTTATCACTTTAATATATGTCAATCCCAAAGCATGTGGATTTGATTTTTCTTTAAATGTACTTAAGTTCAGACACGGAAAGAATAGAGATGAGTTCTGCAGAAACAGAACCGGGCTTCCTTTTTTCAGATCCGAGAAAATTTTTGTGAAGCTTCAGTTGGCAAAATCAGCCGCGCCCCCTGGCCGGCTGTCCCTCTGACGGACTTGTGCCCTGCTAGGTTTGGGGAGCCTGACTAGTGGCGAGCAGAGACCCACTTTAGTTTGTAAACAGAGGGCGAGCCACAGGGTAAGTGTCTGCGGTCTAAATACCAGGGACACTCATGTTTCTGCCCCTTCCGATCCGCCCTTCAGACGCACCGTGGGGGGCGCTGCCAGTCGGCAGCGGGCAGAGCGAAGGCCTGCTCCACGCTGCACAGATCCCCGCGTTCTGGGCTTGTGGGCTGCGTGGCAGAGCTGGAGACGTGTCCGTCCCACACGCCCACAGTCGCATCTGCACCCCAGCCGCAGCAGGGTTTCCTCAGCTCCAGACGGCGCCGACCTCACCCCACTCACCCCACGCGCCGTGAGCGCCAGGACAGCGCGTGTGAGCACTGTCGCCCCAAAGCTCGGTCTCAGGGTCTATTCCAACCTTCCTGAGCCTTCTCCCCGTTCTCCCTGTCTTCTGCTTCCTCCACACTGCGCTGCAAGCGTTGCCCCCATCACAGAGGGCTCGCCCCAAGCCCGGTCGCCACCCACCGCCCAGCATTCACCGGTCACAGCCCACGTGGCTACCCAGGGCGGGCACTGCAAGAGCCAGGACCCGCACTTCTGTCTGAGCCCCTGCTCTGTTAGTTCCGCTCTCGTTTGCTCTGATCAACGGGGGTGCTGAGCACGTGTTCGTGCTCCGGTGACTCCAAACTGGGAATTAAAAGACGACTAAAACTCATTTCCTGCCTTCAACGAATTCCCAGCCAGCTGGAAGCGGCAGAAGGGAATCGCGACGCAACGTGGCGAATCTAGCGGGCCGTGTTGGGAGTGCAGTGGCCCAAGGGCCGCCGGGGTGCCGGCCAGAGGCCGCTCCGCCCACGGCCTGGTGAAGCCCGGCTGGCCTTGCCTGGCTCTGCTTTCAGCAGGTCTCTCACGGGATTAGCGTCAGACTTAATCTTTTCCTTGCAAAGGAAGTTTATTCTCACCACCCACCACGCACTAGTGATGTCCTCCAGGCATTTCCCACAAATCCCCACGACCCAATAACTGTGGCACCTTTGACCACACACCCAGGTGGTGCTGCATGTGCAGGGCTTGTAAGAGCAGCTAATGAATCACGCCCGCTGGCCACACTAAGAGCAGAGCGGAGCTGCCCTGGCACCCGCCGTGCGGCACGGGCCTCACTCAGAGCGGCCACAGCGAGCCGTGCTCACCGCAACCTGCGTTTTCCGCTTATTCACATACAGAAGTAATAATAATCTCTTACATCTGTGGAATGCTTTACGTCCTATGAAATACCACCCTGTCCATCACGCGATTTGCGGTGGATGTCAGAGGGATTATTTTCTGTGTTTTCTAAGTGAGGAAACTGGCCCCAGGTGGCCAGGCTGGACGCCGCCCCCCGACGCCTGCTCTGGTGCTTAGGAAGCTGCCGGCGATGCGCAGTGAGAGAGGAGACGCCGGCATCACGCTCTGTCCGACGGGGGGCGACTTGAGCCCGCGGCCCTCACGGTGGCCCGCCACCCAGGCCCAGGGCTGGCGCCACAGGGCAGGGGCAGCGAGGGCCGCGGGCTCGGAGAGATCTGGCTGGCGAGGAGATCAAACACACGTGCAGTCAACTACACAAATAGTCAGAATAAAGCACGTGCCGTGAAAATACCTGGTTTGCGGTTCCCGCACGTCCAACAGACCGCTTCGACGGGTAGACCCCTACGTCTCGAGGCGTGTAAGCGGCTCACAGCTGACAGAGGACTGAGATCGTAGGTCCAGGACCCTTGCTCGGCAGACGCGGGAGCAGAGTCCGTAAAGGGAACAGCCATGTCCTCGCTGCGCCTCAGGTTTCCGGGAGGACCCGTCTCACGCCTGGAGAGAGAGCTGGTCACTCTGCAGCACAGCCTGGGAGCGGGGGGTGGAGAAGAGAAAAGGACAAAGCCCGTTAGTGCATTTGTTTCTTAAAGCATCATGTGTGCAGCTATCGTACTCAGCATACTGATTTTCTGTTTCTTCCACCATAGGTGATCAGTATGGTGAATTTTTAAAGAAAAAGATTTATGACAGTAAAAGACACATTGCCACTGGGTATGTAGCTCATGCCTGTCATCCCAGCACTCAGAAGGCAGAGGCAGGAGGATTGCTGAGTTCCAGGCTTGCCTGGGCTACATAGTGAGCTCAGGGCCAGCCTGGACTACAAAGCAAGACCCTGTCTCAAAAAAAGAAAAAGAAAGACACATTGCCATTAATCTTCCTCAAAATACCAAAAACAGTCTCCCTCCCTTTCAACACACATCTCATTGTTCTTAGCAATGTATCTTTTACTGCGATAATTTTTAAAAAGTAAGCATTCAGGGCTGGAGATTTAGCTCAGGGGTTCCAGCTCTTGCCTCACAAGCACAAGGCCCTGAGTTCGATCCCCGGTAACCACATACAATGCTGGGCATGGTGTCTCACACCCACCAGCCATCAGTACTGCATACCACAGTGCCGGGCGTGGTGGCTCACGCCTGTCAGCCCAGCACTCGGGAGGCAGAGGCAGGAGGATTGCTGAGTTCCAAGCTTGCCTGGGCTCCATAGTGAGCTCAGAGCCAGCCTGAACTACAAAGCGAGACCCTGTCTCCAAAAAAAAACAAAAAAAAATTAAGCATTCACTGTATTCTTTAGCCACCCCTTGTAAGTCGTTGTGTATTTAAAGAGCTCCTTTCTTATCGCTGCGAAGAGCTGTGCCTGCCCACCAGCCTTTGCGAGCCTTGCTCCGTTCGTGGACACGCGCTTGGTTTGCAGTCTGGGTTGTCTGTAGTTATTCGGCTCCATCTCCTCCGTCAGCGCTGTAGCTGTAACTGCCTGTGGTAAGGCGAGCGGTCGCTCCGGGTTCCAGGCACACACTGACGACCCTCAGAGATCTCACGCTGCTCCTGCGTAACACATCGGCTTGGGGGCAGCACACTGCCAGGAGCCCCTCCTGGGCCTCTGCCGCTGCTGTCGCAATCTGACCCTTCCGCAGATGGCAAGCACAGTGCTGCCTAGCCATTGTAAACAGTCCGTTGTCATTCCGAACGGTTAAATGAGAAACGGTGATGGGCCGCAGCGACCCCAGGAGGCGCCTTCCCTGCGCACCTGACCCGCAGCGCCTCTCGCCTCTCGGCCGAAGGCTCCCGCTGCACAGGGCTTGCGGGCGAGGTCCCCGGGGACTGGCGGCTCCGCTTCTGTATATTCAGCGAAGCCCCCACTAGTGTGTGGAGGCCTGGAAGCCAGGCGGGCCGGTGAGCGCTTTCAGCACCTTGCCCGATGGTCTTCCTGCTGCATAACTGCTGAGGAGAAACCGGTTGTCTTTTGTCTTCGTCTCAATGTCCTTTCTCTGGTTGCTTCTAGATGCCTTCCTTTCTCTCTTTTTAAAATCCTGTTCTTGTTGAGGCAGAGGACGCTCACACTCCTCTTAGGGAGCGGGTGCGTGTGTGGAACACATCCTGACTCCCGGGCGCCCCCACCCCGGTCTCCAGGTCCCCTCGCCCCCCTGGCACTGTTACATTATTATTGTTTTTAGTTCGTGTTTATGGCATAATGTTTAAAATCACTGTGGGTACCTGCCCATGACAGATCTTACCCCCCCCTTATTTCCCCTTCTCCCTCACCCATGCCCTCAGTTTCTTGATCCCTTCATTTACAAAACTGGTTCCTTCCGTCAACCTTTATGTGGCTCTTGCTTAGCATTTCGTCTTACTCTGATGAGAGACACCATATGGTCCTGGAGCTTCTGTGTCTCGCTGATTTCATTTAGTGTTCTATCTTCTAGGTGCATCTGTTTTGCTACAAATGTCTCAAATTTATCCTCTTTCATAGCCAAGTAGTATTCCATGGCATTGTCTTTCACCTGGTGATGAGCATACAGTCTGCTTCCATGATTTAGCTACTATAAACTGTGCTGCTATAAAAAATCAGCACACATGTATTTCTATAAAGCGATGTCTTTAGCTCCTTGAAAAAGAGGCCTAGACAAGGAAAACCTGAGCCAAATGGTCCTCCTATTTCCAGTTCTTCGACATCCCTCATACTGCACTAGCTTGCATCTCCAGCCACAGTGTAAAAGGTCGCCCTCTCACCACACCCACGCCAGCGCGGGTTACTAGCTGTAGGCGAGGACTCTCTGCACAGAACTCCAAGCCCACAACAAATAACAAAGAGAACCAACAAATGGGATTATATCCAATTTAAAACTCCTTGAATAGCAAAGGAAACCAGCAAGAGAGTAAAAAGAGACAACCTATAGAATGTACAAAATGTTTTATAAGCTATCTTTCTGACTATAGTATCTAGTACATGTGTGTGTGTGTATATACACACACACACACACACACACACATATATATATAAAGAACTCAAAAAAGACCACTCAAAATTTTTTTAAAAACTAATAAAGAGAATATTTCTATAGGAAACTTGGTGTGGGAATGTGATGAGGGGAAGGAATAAATATGATACAGAAAGCAAAAAGAGCATGTATAAAGGGGGGAGGAGGTGTGGGTGGGTAGGGATATGGGTAAAAATGAGAATTAATTTGTGTCATATACTGGTACAAATTCCCCAATGTTATATGTGATTCTGAGATGTATATAAATTGTACCAATAAATAATTCAATTTAAAAAAACTAATAAAGAGATGAGCAAGTGAAAGGAATACATACTGTTCAGATCAAGAGCTACAAATGCCCTATAAATATGGAAAATGATCAACATCTCTGACCACTGGAGAAATGCAAATTAAAGCAACACTAAAGATTTCCTCTTATACCAGAAGTAATGGCAATCATCAAAAAATCAAGATATATTCTTTATCATGGCTTTTGAGCAACACTGCAATGATCTGACTTTATATTGTTTTTCTTTATATTTTTTATGATTGAAGATTACTCAATGTCATATCTATTTTCTGTCAAATTTGGGAAATATTTGGCCATTTTTTCTTCAAATATGCTTGTGTCTTCTTTATACTTTAAGGCTGTAGTGACACATATTTGCTTATTTGAAGTTATCCAACTGACACTCTTTTCTCTTTTCTTAGCTTTTTTATTTTTTCAACTTTTGGATCACTTCTATTATTTTGTCTTCAAACTTGTTCATTTATTTCTCTGCAATTTCTAATCCGCCACTCCTTAGCCAGAAACAGATTACTGCTGATATGCTTTTGAGCCTATTTCTTTCCTTTCTATATGATCAATTCAGTGCTGAAAGTCCTATTTTCTATATAAATGTCACTGTTAATAGCAGTTACAGATGAACATTTTTTCCAATTAAGCAACAGAAGTTCTGTAATTATAATCCAAAGGAATGGTAAACTCTCTTTCAATCTGTTTGGTACAAATGGAGAGCTTAGACTCAATGCAATGATTTATTTTCATTGGGTGGGCCAAATTTAAGTCATTAATTTAAAGGTTTGGCTAGGAAACGTTCATTAATATTTAAAATTTTTCTTCTGAGAAGTAGTGATTAAAAGATTTGGCACACGGGCGTGGTGGCTCACGCCTGTCATCCCAGCACTCGGGAGGCAGAGACAGGAGGATTGCTGAGTTCGAGGCTTGCCTGGGCTTCATAGTGAGCTCTGAGCCAGCCTGAACTACAAAGTGAGACCCTGTCTCAAAAAAAAAAAAAAAAAAAGATTTGGCACAGAAGTAAATATAACAATATCTTTAATTAATTTTATTCAAATTGGCATCATTCATGGCATTCCTTTCAAGACAATGCAGAGAGAACATAGCACCTGGGGCGACTGAGTCCTGCTCACCATGGCAGCCCTGGGGGCCCTCGGGGGTCCTTCTCTTTGTGTTATAGTCATGCCTCCTTGTAGTTTTAGATTAACTGTTCTCAATGCCGAAAATATCATCAAGGTAGCCAATTCTGTCACCTATAGACACCTTTAGAAATACTTTCTAAATGAAATTCCTTTACAGTTGAGAATGTGTATCTCATCTGTGTGTAGCTAGAGCCTGCTTAATACCTTCTTTTCTAAAAATAAGGAGTTTCACAATGATACAGTAAATATAGTTAAATATAATCTCTGAAAAAGACATTTAAAAAACTACTTAGTAAAATTCTTTTAACAAATGCAAAATTGTTCAATGTATTTTAAATAGATGCATAATAATCAGCAGAATTTTGAGATGTCACAAGATTTCTCTTATATTTTTCAGTATACTGAAGTGGCACTATCATTAGTAAACTATTTTAGTAGTTCCTGTATATTTTCTAATATACTTTTGCTCTAGAAATCCCTAATTTGATAGTTTTTTTAGGTAAATATATGATGACCAATGTTTATTCTTCCTAATCCTAGGAAAAATTCTAATCTAGGATAAATTGATTAAATTTACACAACTTTAATTTTGATTAAATTATACTATTCAACAAGTCCCTCTCTGCTGCCTTGCCACACACATGTTGTGTAAATGTTGAGACGCCCATCATTAGACAGCAGAACCTGCCACTGAGGCAGTAATGTGTAAACGCTGCTGTGAGATCTGATTCAGTGTTAAAGACTGCATGAGATCAACAATAACATTACAAAATACAACTGTGCATTTGTCAGGGGCTTCCTCGAGGAGTGAGTGTATGACATCATTATATGGACGGAAAAATAATTTTGCAGCAACACAGTGGCAAATTTTTCTTTGTACAATATCACTAGAGGGTCCTCTGAATGATGCCGATAAAACCTATTCTTTAATGGCTGCAGAATGTTAAAGAAATTATTCCATGACTCTGTCCGTTTTTCCCGGTAAAAATATTGGAGAATTTTTTTTTTTCTTTCTTTTTGAGACAGGGTCTCGCTTTGTAGTTCAGGCTGGCCCTGAGCTCACTATGGTGCCCAGGCAAGCCGCCGCGAACTCAGCAATCCTCCTGTCTCTGCCTCCCGAGTGCTGGGATGACAGGCGTGAGCCACCACACCCGGCATTGTGGTATGTGGTGTTGATTGTTGGTGGGCGTGAGTCTCCACGCCCAGCATTATATGTGGTTACCGGGGATCGAACTCAGGACCTTGCACTTGCGAGGCAAGCGCCGGAACCACTGAGCTAACCCTCTGGCCCATATTGGAGAATTTTTAACAACAAATTGAGCAGACTGTATTTCCAAGTCAATGTTTGTCTCCTAATTTAAAATATTTGATGCTTTCCCACCAAAAATACTCTGGAGGGAGAAAGAAATGGAAGGGAGGGAGAGAGAGGGGCTGGCCATGTTACGTGACAAATCAAACGGCAGTAAGCGATGACTCACCCCAGCTCACGTGTGTATTTATCAGTCTCCGTCAAGCAAATGTGTCTCCCACTTTCCTCACACTCTTAGCGCGTTACTCTTTTGCTACATTTATGATTTTGTTATTTCTTTATTCAATATTGTGAGGTTCTGCTTTATTTACTTTAAAACTCTGCTACTAAGTACATATTCTTGAACTTTTTGGATTATTACATTTCTAAATGATATAAATTTGGCTATTTTTAAAAAGCAGATTCTTCTGGCAGGGCGCGGTGGCTCATGCCTGTCATCCCAGCACTCGGGAGGCAGAGGCAGGAGGATGGCTGAGTTCGAGGCCTGCCTGGGCTACATAGTGAGCTCAGGACCAGCCTGAACTACAAAGCGAGACCCTGCCTCAAAAAAAAAAAAAAAAAAGTATTTTGAAAAAGCACACAATAAGTTTCCCCCTAAAATTCAGCTTTGATTGGAATCACACCTAACAGTAACTGTTGTGTAGAACAATCCCTGTACTTTTGCCTTTCGGTCTTATAAAATGATTTTCTGCTAATGACTGAACTAACTATTCAAGCTGAATAGAAAGGCAAAAGTTAGGACAAAGTCAGGGTTGGAGGGTCACTCTGGAAGCCTCTGCAGCACGGCCGGTGGTGTGACTGTCCTTCCTGTGAGACAGCGACGGAGGGAAGGCAGCCAGAGACTCGGCCCCAAGCCGGAGGAGAGGCTCGCACTGCCTCGCCCAGGTATGGAGTCGAGACTGACAAAGAAACACAGGAAAACGGAAAGACGATGAGGGAACCAACGAGAAAAGGGGGAGAAAACACGGGGGCTTCAAGGGAAGAGCCCAACGCGAGCTCTTATGAAGCACTAGTGACTACACATACTATCTAGAGCCTCGTGTTTTAAACAGCTCCGGCCCTCCCCGCATCCCAAGCCGCAGCGCAGCCCTGACAAATACGCAGGGTGCCAGGGGTTATGTAAATAGTCTTCAGGGTAGTCTGTAGCCTAATTTACCGTCATAACCATTGTGGGAAGTAGAAATCTGCATGGCAGCTCCGTGTGGATACTCTCACTGTCAGCAGGGAAAATTCATGGCCTCCTTGCAATGCTGAGATTCCAGCAGCATTTACCAAGACGGATGACTTGGTGACAGACACTCTGGGCTGAAAGTTAACATGAGGCCCAGTAAGATGAAACAGGAGAACATCACGAGGGTGCCCTGAGCCGAGCCCCTGGTCCTCGGGCCCGGGAGGCTGTGTCTAGTAACGACCCCAAGAGCAGGTGCTAGAAGCCCAGGTGGCACCTTCAGCCTTAGTGTCAGGGCTCACGGCGGGTCGGGCCACCCTGGGCCCCTTGGTGACCTATGCTACACTGTCCCCCATGCGCTGCCCCAAAGCACTTCACAGTCCACTTGCGTCTTGGTCAGGGCCGCTGCCTGGGGTAATGAACTCCAGAAGTGTATTCACTTCCCTCTGCTGAAATGATATCAACCTTTCATCTACTCTGAACTTACTGTTCTTGGATATCTAATGTTTGTATTTGTTAAACAAGCCTCAGCTTGTCCTCTCTACTCCATCATAACTTGATAAATTTTCAATCTGTCTAAACACAGCCTCATCTTTCCAAATGAAAGGTCTTTTGTTCATGTATTCAGACGGTTATCTCATCTCTCACCATTTCCTCAATCTGCTAAATTGTCTTTCTGGATTAAAAAAAAAAAGGCAGATTTGAATGATTCAGAGTATTAGTCTTCTGGGTCCACAATCACCCTACCTTCTCGTATTTCTCTCTAGAATTAACACTGAACAACATGTAACAGGAGGTGTTAGGATATAGGAATTCTCTGATCGTGAGGAATATAATTCAGGATTTTCTCTTCAGCCTAAGAGGGCCAGTGTTGTCAAACCAGATTTCTTCTGTGGTCTGGTAGCATTTCACATCAAACCAGTGTGACGTGCTGCTTTTAGAAAATGGTATCAACTCAGGATACTGAAGCAATGAAACTAGCAGAGGCAGTGGTGTGATCTCCCGAACAGTCTTTCTGAGGAAGCTGTGTGACGTGACAGCCGCCTCCCTAGAGCCCAGGACGCGCCCTTCACTGTCCTTGGGAAATGCTTCCGGAGCCATCAGGAGAGCCAAACTAGGGGACAGTCTTGTTGCTTTGCAATCATACTTCAACTTTGCCTAAGAAATAAAAATACTCAGAGTTCAGGTCAACTTTCCAGTCTAGTTTCCAAATGAATAAATGCCTTCAAAGTAGGTCACCCTTGCGAACGAGCACCTCTTAGCTATCTCACCAAGGACCACATCTCCATCAGCGTCTGTGTCGCCCACTCCTGGGACCCACTCTAAGCAGGCTCTGTTGTAGGAGAGGCCCTGATCTGGAGCCCTGGTCTCTACCCCTGAAGAGACTCCAGTTCCAGCAGAAGAAAAGCACGGGCATAATGTGAAAAGTATTACGGGAAGCCTAAGGTCTGTGAGAACGGGGAGGAGCCTGGGCTGAAGTGGCCACGAAGTCCTAGGAGGAAGAAAAGACTTCTGCCCAGGTTGAGACTGGCAAAGCAAGAAGTACAGGGAAATTTTCCACAGGCAGATCAATGTCACTAAATTAAAGGGCGGTGCAGTGAGAGGCAATGCGAGCAAGGCGTGAGCTCCTCTAGTGACCCGTGTCATGGATTTCGCCGAGTCAGGGAGCCTCTTGAATTCCCTTTGCTCATGGTACCTTTGCTTCCGGTTCAAAATGGCGACTGAACATTCTGTCTTCCCGTTCACTGAGGTGGCGCGAAGCAGCAGCACGCGGTACACACACCAGGGCCGTCCCTCAGTGCTCCCTTCCTCTTTATGACAAAACTACTTTCAATAGGAATCATTGTTTCCTTGATTTGTTCCGTACTTTAAACCAAAGATTTCATTTATGCCAAAATGTCTGATAGGTAATATGAAATAGGAAGCAAAAAGCAAAAAGAAAAGGGAAAGGGTAGGTAAGGGAACGTAAAAAAGGGACAGAAAAACCTTGATAGTAAAAGAAAAGGAAACAGAGGTTTCATATATAAGGGTAGGAGACTATAGGGAGGTCAGGGAAAGGGAAAATGAGATCAAGGTGTGTCTTGTACACTACAAGTTCTCAATGTTAAATGTGATCATATTGTATGAATAAAAATGTACCAATAAAATCAATTATAAAAATTTTAATTTTAAAATAGTTTTCTAATTTAGTAAGATTTTTCTGTGTACTAAAATTCACATTCTACTTCCTATAAAAATTACAGTTCAGAGTTGTTCTGCCTATCACTATTTTGGGTTTTACTATAAATAAAACTCACAACTATATCACACAGAATGAGAGAAGGGAAGCAACTCCAGTAGCCTTTCTTCCTCTTTCGGACACTTTCACTGTGTATTTGAAAACTGCTATCTTTGGTGCAGGAGTAGACGGCACACACAGCCTCAGAGAGGCGAGAACCAGTGATCCCAAAGCTCGGTGAACTTACGCTTGAAGCGAACACGTGGCATTGAGCCATCAGAGTTAGGGTCACCCGTCCAAGCCGGAGGTTCCCTGAGTCACGGCCCTGCGGGGCTCCTGTCCCTGGAGAACAGGTAACCAAACGCGCCCACGCACGATGGAAGCGCTGCAGTAACCAAGCAAATTGTTTGAAAGTCAGGTTTTTCCTAAAGACACTTTTTGCGGGGAGGATATTTTAGCCCCAACCTTGATAATCCGCAAACAGATTTTGTTTTAGATGGTTTTATTGCCATTTTAAAAGTTTCTGCCAGCAGTCTACCCCATTTGCTTACACTCAGAGGGAAGTTTTCCAGTGGCCCTATCTTAGTCACTTTCTCAATGCGCAATCACAATATCCAACATTCACAAGTGAGAGGAGAGGGTGACTTTAGCTCACGGTTGCAGCACACAGTTTGTTGGCCTTGAGGCCAGACGTCTGGTAGTGACGCAGGAGGGTTAAGGGCCTAACTCCCCACCTGAAACGCGAGTTCGTGTTCTCTAAAAATCAAAGAATGAATTTTAGGAACGATGGAGGTTTGAGTAGGAAAATTTTATTGAGAGAGAAAGCTTCTGCCTTAAGAGAGACAGAAGGGGGAACCCGGAAAGTGGGTAACGCAGCGTTGCTTTTTCCCAGGGGAATTTTATGGACCAAAATCACAAGGTGGGGTGGGTTCAAAAGTAGGGGCCACCAATGAGATGTTTTAAAGGTAGATGGGCTGTAACAATCAGACAGGAATTTTGGCTTTGACTCCTTTCCGGGAGGTGGGTTAAAGTCTCAGCCCTCCACCCCAGGAGGTTGGCACCTTCTTTAGAATATCTGATGGCTGCCTATTTGGAATATCAGTGACAGCTATTTATCTTACATGAGTGAGATACCTTTTCTCTGGCAGCACTAACCTCTAAACTGGCTTTTTTGTTTTGTTTTAAGGGCCAGTCCTATCTATCTGCCTACATAAGTCTAGCTGGCTTTTCTACCTATATAGTAGAAGGGCCTGGACCAAGGAAAGCATCTCACAACATGGTGCCAGGAAGCAGAGAGGGAGGGAGGGAAGTGGCACCTCACTTCACAAATGCTTTGTCCTTAGAAGGTATAGGCAAAGAGCAAGAAAGAGATCACGGACATAAATTATCACACGACCTGGAAGGAGATCAAAACACAAGATAACAAAATCTACACAAAAATAAGTAGCATTCCTGTATACAAATAATGAACCCACTGAAACAGAAATCAGGAAAACAAGTACATTCACAGTATCTACCCGAAAAACCAATTGAATAGCTAAGAATCTACCAAAGGAGGTTAAAAGACCTCTTGCTAGAGTTTGGGTCTAGATGGCCCCCAAAGCCTCATGAGGTCATAAGAGACTTTTCAGAGATGGCAGGATCTAGAGTGTATGGTGCTGCGGTTAAGGCGAAGCGACTCCTGAACCACTGCACTGACTGATTTGGTGCCACCCTAATCCCAGTAGCCTGGGTAAGTTGAAAGGGGCAGGAAAGCGCTGTTGAGTTCCCTTGTTGCTTTGGCTGACTTTTGCCTGCCGGCACTGCGGCTCCTCTGCCATGTGCCACCCGGCTTCGGAGTCAGCTCAGCATGGACTAAAACCTCTACACACTGCGAGCTGAACAACCCTTCCCTCTTTTAACTTTAGGTGTCAGATATTTTGTCTCAGCAATAAGAGAAAAGTAACTAAGACACTTTTACAATGAAAATTATAGAACACTGAAGAAATTTAAGAGAACATTAGAAAATAGACTGTCTTGTTCATGGATCAGAATAAATACTGTGAAATGACCATATTAGCAAAAGTGACCTACAAATTCAGTGTGATACCTACTAAATACCAACATTACTCTTCGTAGAACTAGGAAAAACAACCCTAAAACTCATACAAAATCAGGAAAGATGTAGAATAGCCAAAGAGATCCTGAGCAACAAAAGCAGTGCCGAAGACTGTATTGCAAGTTATACTGCAAAAACCACAGTAGCCAAAACAACATGGTACTACCATAAAAACAGACATGGAGATGAAAGGAATAGAAAAAAGACACACAAGCAAATTCATGCACCTACAGCTGTCTGCTTTTTGATGAAGTAGCCAAAACAGGCTGGAAGGAAAGAAGGCCTCTAACAAATGGTGCTGAGAACGCTAGAGAGCCACACACTGATCGAAACTAAATCCTTATCTCTCACCTTGTCCTAAAACCAAATGAAAATGTATTAGACTATATATAAACCAGAAGTTTTGAAACTGCTGGTTAGTCATGTAGGGAAACATTTGAAACATAGACAAATGGCAAAGAGTTCCTCAGGAGGACTCCAGTAATATCAAGAATCAACACGCAGTATCGCACCAAATTAAAAAGCTCATGCAAAAATAAGGAAACAACCAATGGAGTGAAAGAACAACCCACAGAATACATAACATCTTTGCTCACTACTGCTCTGATAGAGGATTGCTATGTAGACCAGTGATGGTGAACGTTCTAGAGCGTTCGATGGGAACAGCCTGCTGCAGCATGTGTGCTGTGGGCTCGCCACCACTGGCCTAGACATATAAAGAACTCAAGGTATTAACCCCCAAAATAAATAACCAATCAAAAAGTAAGCAAATGAGGGGCCGGAGATTTAGCTCAGTGGTTCCGGCGCCTGCCTCGCAAGCGCAAGGTCCTGGTTCGATCCCGGTAACCACATACAATGCTGGGTGTGGTGACTCACACCCACCAGCCATCAATACCACATACCACAGTGCCAGGTGTGGTGGCTCATGCCTGTCATCCCAGCACTCGGGAGGCAGAGACAGGAGGATTGCTGAGTTCGAGGCTTGCCTGGGCTACATAGTGAGCTCAGGGCTAGTCTGAACTACAAAGCGAGACCCTGTCTCAAAAAAAAAAAAAATCCAACATCTTTGGCCATGAGGAGAATGCAAATTAGGGAAAAGTCAAAATCACTTTCAGACCATATCATTGTATTTAAAATGCATCTTTGAGAGTATAAAAAATGCACTGAACAGCAGAGAGGATATGGGAATAAAGGAACACCCTCCCTTGCTGGTGGGAATGTAAACTAATGTATTCACTGTAGTAGTCAGTAAGGGGATCCTGTAAGACCTAAAAACAGAAATTCCACTTGACCCAGCAATAGCACTCCTAAAATAATTAAAGACAGCATACTGTAGCGATACACACAAACCCTTGCTCATAGCTATGCAATGCACATTACCTAAGCTGTGAGAACAATCTGTCAGCCAAAGGAAAGATAAAGAAAATAGAGTGTACGTATATAATAATGGAAGATTGCCCAGCCATAAAGAAGAATGGAACTGAATTATCTGCAGGAAAATGGGTGGAACTGGAGACCCTCATGTTAAGTGAAATAAGCCACTCAGAAAGTTAGAGTGCATTTTTCCTTTTATAAAAAACCAAATAAATAAGAGAAGATATGAAACTAGAAGGTAAACTTTTAGAGGTGAGGAAGGGGTTCAGAGGGAAAGGATGAAAAAAGGAAAGAAGGTAATGAGATTAGAAATGATCTAGACATGTTAAACACTTACCCCAGTTTCTCAAAATGAACCTAACCATTCCATATTACTAACATGTACTAATATAATGTTTAGGAAAACAGAAAGTAATTTTTCTAAAAGAAACAGAAACCTTGGCTTGTGAGCATAATTCACTCCAGAAATATGCTTGCAATCCAAAGCACTTGTATATCAAAGTGTATTCCCACAAGAAATAATAGAAACTCAGGTGATTCACACCACAACCCAAAAATATTCACATAAGAATTATTATGATACAGTAATATAAAATAATACAGAAAATACAAAGTATAAAGAAAAGTAAACAAATTATCCCCACTTCCATTGAAACCTTCCTGGTTGGTGTGAAGGCGATATGGGAGAGGAGGTTATTATGTAGCATGGCTGCCACTGCCACTACCAAAATCACTGCTGTCTGTTAGCTCAGTGCAATATTCTTCTTCTCAGGCAACTTCCACAAGAACCCTATTCAGTGATACTGGCACTGGCCTTCTTTTGAGGATTTCACAGAAATGTGACATTGTATTGTTAAACAGCCTTATTTGGGCGGTGTTTTCTACAAAACTTCTCACTACTTCCTACATTTAACACATCTCTGACTTCATTTGAAGTGAGGGATTCCTCCGCTTTTTTCTCCTCCTCTACAGACAAGATCTATTCCATAACCTCATACTTTTGGGAGATAATTACTCATAATTCCAAAGATCCAGGGTGGGGACTATTGGCTTAGTTGTGACCTTCAGCCTCACAGACTACTAGGATTGAAAAACATCACTAGTTTATCAAGTTAAAATTATTCAGAAATATTTGCTTTCCTACATAGCACTCATAGAGCAAGTTATGATCCAAGGTTTTACTATATAAGGGGAAATTATGCACATACTATGTGAAAGTTTTATTTGCCTTAAAAATCTTTTAGATAATCAAAAGTATTGATATTGATAAATGACATATTAGAGTATAATAAAATATAACAATTTGATTCTCAAGATATCTTTACTTCACCACAGAATCACAGAACCTTAGTAGTTTAGAAAGTGGTAATTATATACCATAGCAGTTTCCAAACAATTCTTTGCAGAGGCCTAGGATGTGATTTTTTTTTTCAACAAGTTTAAAGAGAAGCTGAGCAAAAACTCATGTTTGTGTGTCTAATTTTCCTGGATGCTTTTTCTTTTGTGTTTGTTCTGGAGTTCCATGCAGAATTTCATTTCTAAAGGAGTCATGCATAAAGAACTAGGCTGTGGCATGTGGATCTAATGTGAATGCTTCCCATTCAGATCGTATTTTTTAAATATGTGTTTATCATTTATGCAGACACTGAATGCTGCACTAAGAGGCAGAAGGACAAGCTGCCGGTGGGAACTCTGGGCTTAGCCACTGCTGCCCCAGGCGTCGCGGACGTGACTCAAACTTGCAGCTCAGCAGAACACAAGCTCTGTAACAAAACAGATTCTGCTCCTCAGAAGGGCTTATCCTCCACCTGGCGTCTCTTAGCATATACTCCGTGGGAATCTCACCCAGTACCCCGCACGGCTTACTCCAAGCCACACGTGGTGCCTCCCTAAGGGGCCTCTGGCCCACGCAGGCGTCCCCATCTGATTGGATTTCCATTGCTGCTTTTACACCTCATCGGGACAAACCTTATGCTGCTGCTCAGCGGGCCAGGCCCTCATCTGGCTCCGTGTCTGATAGCCACTGGTCAAAAACAAGCCTCTCACTTGAAACTTACAAAGCTGAGTTATAGAAGATGAGAAAACCAGCTTTATACATTTTCCCATCATTCTCTACCTTGTTATTGTCTTATGGTTTCATTTGGGCCTGTTTTTCTCCCTCAAAAACTTGTCCACTACCTTGATGATAGGATTATTGTTTGGATTCTTTTCCAACTTCCATAGCACCATTTTAACATTTAAGCAGGTGAATAGTAAGTACTTGCTGGCGGAATCCTTTTAAGATTAGAGTTTTGAAAGAAAATAGACTTCTAATTTCAGGTAGGACCTAGGAAGAGATAGTAGTCCAGCATTTCTGCTGTAACAATTAGGCAAAATATAGGAAAATATGTTAGAAGAATATGTGTAAAGAAATGTATCAGACAACTATAGAAACAGAAAGAACTAAATCATGTAAATTTCCGGGCAATGTGTTCTGGGGGGCAAGTTCCTTATTGGCCACCTGAGGGCATTTGCTCGTGGGTACTTCACAAAGGGAAAAGCGATCATTAGTTTTGATGTGATGCTGTGTTCAATGCCTGGAATTCAGTCAAACCCCAAACTTCCAAGCAGCTTGCCCCGAGGAAATTGGCTGAGGTTAGGGAAGTGAAATTGGCTGGAAGCAGAAATCAAGAAATGGTTAGTGCTGTTGGCAGATATGAGGGGAGCAGCCCCGTTCGGAGGGGAGCGGGGGGACTTGGGATTGCGAGGAGCATGTTCTGTAAGTTGTTTTGAGCAGCGGCCGCAGGGCTCTGTCTCGAAGCCAGACCCCTCTAACTGGTCACTGGAGACCTGTGCCCTGGGTAGGGCGTAACCACACAATCACCACGCAGCGCATGAGCACAGAAAGGCGGAGACTGAAGCGGCGACTTCAGGGCTGTGTCTGGCACTCCGGTGAAGGCGCAGGCTCCAGCTCCTTCACCCCTGGCCCACGGTGCACTCGCTGTCTAGCGTTAGCTACAGGTGTGTTTCCCTGTATATACATTTTATCTCCCTAAATAAGGAGTGAATTCCTTGGAGCAAGAATTTCTAGTCATTTTAAGAGCTGTGAGCATCTGGTAGGATTTTAAGTTAGTCAATCACTGTGGAAAAGTTTTGCTGTTGTCTCCTAACATTAACACACACACACGCACACACGAGGAGGTAGAAATATCCTTCCTACTTGTGTTCAAGGAAGTAAATGTGTATCACCTTCAGATCTCGTGCTAAGCTGTTTATAAATAACAAAATGGCTGAAGTAAGCAATAGTAACATAGAAATAAATTGTAATATATTCATTTGATCATATAGAAGGAACAACAAGGTGGTGAACAAATTGTCCATAGCAGCTTGGCCTGACATCCTCATCGCCTGGCTCAGAATAAAAGCAAGCGAGCGATAAGTTCACGGGAGTTTCCTGGAGGACAAAATGTGCTTTGTCTTGTTCTGCAGTGTGTGTGTGTGTGTGTGTGTGTGTGTGTGTGTTCATTAAGTGACCACATAAGATAAGTATACTCTATGTGTTTTATGCCTCAATGAAAAGTTCTCAGAAAGAAAAAAAGCAAAGAAGAAAATGATTGTACCGTGTTTATTGTGAGAAGTTGGTTGTCTCCTGTGAAGAGGCTAGAATTTCTTATTAAATAATGAGAATTATGAGATATACTCAAAGTCCTAGAGGGTGAATAGAGTAATAGAAGTCAATTAGATAGGAAGGAAATATGCCTGAGGCAATCAGCATATTGCAAAATCAAATACAGTGGAAAAGAAAGTACACAATGAAAACACCAACACTCATGTACCACACACTGGCCTGAACATGTAGCTGCACGTAAAAGACTCTACGTTCGCTCTTCAGCCCATTCTAGTCTAAACTTCCTTCTATCAAGTGCTTCTTTAGCACTGGTTACGCTTACTAATAACCTTCTCCTTGCTTATTACTATTAATTTTTCAGTCTCAAACTAATTTATTTTTGGTGAAATTTTACACATTCCTCCTATGTCGTAAGCACTGCAAGAGATGCTGGAAACAAGACCGAAGGGTCCCTGCCGCATGGGACTCGGCGCTGGAGACGCACGCGCCCTTGTGGACACTGGTGATCAGTTTTTCTCTTTTGCTGCACAGTGCGGATCATGATATTCTCAGGCTCAGTTTGGTGCTGGCTGGGCTCCACGCGGACACCGTGTCAGCCTGAGAACGGGACTGGGGAGAGGCCCCTCCCCGGCTGCCCAGGGCAGAGCTTCCCATGCAGCCGTGCGCGGGGGCCGGGGGGGTGGAAGTGAAGCCGAGCAGTCGCTCTCGGGGACTCCTGGCAGCCAGCACAGCCGCCTCCAGATCGTCCCGCCAGCTCTCGCTCTGCTCAGGACTGCTCCCCAACAGCCCCATCACTCGCTGATTGCTCCCCGACTCTGCCTCTGAGTCTCTTCTGCCTCTGGCTCTTCCAGACCCTCCTGTGTAGAACCCCACACTCATCCCTTCTCCCCAGACCATTTGTAGTAGGTCCATTTCCATCAAGAACCGAGATTTATCAGGGCATCTACCACCCGGTGCTACAGAGACCGGCAAGCTCTGTCTTGGTCCCATGCTGAGAAATTACATGAAAGAAACAAATGTGATGAAATAGAGTAATTAAGACAGAGTGCTAGAGCGGTAGAGCAGTCAGGGAAGGTGACCCCAAGCAACTGATATTTGAGGAGTGGTGAAAAACAAGAAGAGACCAGCCATGCTCCCACTGAGGGAGAAGAACCTGCTGAGTCAGCAACAGGACGGTGGCCCCATGGGGAGCGGCTGGCACGGGCTGCGGTGGCCAGCAGGGGGCGGTTCTGCGGGATTTTGTAGGCCATGGTGTAGCATGATTTTTTTTTCTACACCAAAAAGGAAGTGATGGGCCGGAGGGTTAGCTCAGTGGTTCCGGCGCCTGCCTCACAAGTGCAAGGTCCTGAGTTCGATCCCCGGCAACCACATATAATGCTGGGCGTGGTGACTCATGCCCACCAGCAATCAATACCACATACCACAGTGCCCTGTGTGGTGGCTCACGCCTGTCATCCCAGCACTCAGGAGGCAGAGGCAGGAGGATTGCTGAGTTCGAGGCTTGCCTGGGCTACATAGTGAGCTCAGGGCCAGCCTGAACTACAAAGCGAGACCCTGCCTCAAAAAAAAAAAAAAGGAAGTGATAGAAAATTTATAAGCAGAGAAGTGACACAGTATGAATGAAATTTTAAATAGAGAAATCTGGCTGTAATTTACAAGCAAAAGAACTGTCACAGGAGAGGTGACGGTGGCTGCGGTCTGGGAAGTGGAGGTGGCCGATGGAGGCCGGGAAACGCGTGAGGCCCGGGGCCGTCCCGGGGCCCTGCTGCCGGACAGACAGACAGGCAGCAAAGGAGCCCTGCCAGCCCTCCCCGCGCACGGGCTCCCCAGGCCGCTGGGATGCTTTCTGCTGGTTTTCACCTTACCGCCCATGGCTGCTTCTCTCCCTCTCATTCTTCATGATACCTTGAGCGTCTTCCTCCGTCTCTGCTCTCCCCGTTGATGTCTTTCTACTCAGGAATGCGTGGTGCTTTTCCTCTTCCTGTTCATATTCCCCCGGAGAATTACACAGAGCAGCAAGTCTGCTTCCTCTGCCTCGGTTCCCTGTAACTGTAACTCTGTCTCACACCCCGCCTGAGAAACAAGGCCCGGCCCCCGGCCCCGCCGCTGCTCGGAGGACAGCGCTGCCCTGAGCTAGGCCTCTCCAAGCCTGCGCCTGACCTCCATCGGGCCACGCAGAGCAGGAGCCCGCCGCCCTGAGGTTGGTCTCGCGTTCCAAGTGTCCTAACTTTAGAGACTCAGCACCTCCCACGTCCCTTCCCATCATTCACTGCTTTCATTACTTCCTTAACTCAGACACTCAGCCCTGTCACGGAGATGACTTCAAGGCATTTCGCTTCCTATCTGTCTCTCCGTCCACCATCTATCTATCTTCTTACAGCCCATCTGCATGGCCTGTCAAGTGGGACGCTAGAGTGTGGGTCCTGCGGCCCCGAAGAGCCATGTGAGAGAAGCCCGGCCGGCAGCCTGTGGTGTTCCACGAGGGGGTCTGACGAAGTCGGTCATCGGGACGAGCGGCGCCCCCTTCCTGTCTGTGCTTCCGGCTGCCGTTGGGGGACCGGCTTCCTCCACAGTCCTGCCGCACCGCTGCCTCCCTGATCCTGGAACAGGGGCTGGACACCCGTGAGCTGAAGCCTCCAAAACTCTGATCTCTCATTCAGTTGACCGCCTCGGGTGTTTTGCTGAGGTCGTGGAAGTCTGACAAGCACGGTGCCCTGTACGTACATTTATTCATTCTTCTCTCCCCTGGGCTCAGACACAATCGCTGCCACCGCCTGCGGGACCACGTGTGAGACCGCCCAGCCTGTCCCAGACACCTCTTCTCCCAGAGCCCTGACACTGTATCATTCGAACTCTCCAAATTTCCCACAGTCTACAAAGCTCCAGTACTTCCTCCTCTGAGACCTTCCGTCCTGGTCTCACAGATGCAGATGAAATCGATTCATTCTTGATTTCAGAAGTTTCCTCATACATATCTGCTACATACCACTAGGCTTTACTCTGTCCAACAGCTAATCATTTCCCGAGTCTTTACTCTTTCTTAACCTCATCCCCGAGCTCCCTTTGTGTTTATATGTGCCCTGACAAAATGTGATCCTCTTTACTTTGTACGATGTATTTTTAACTTATGTAAAAGGTATCATGTTGTATCTCATTTTGGGGAAATTGATCCTATGTTTCCAGTGTCCCTGTGTCGCTGTGCTGCTCCTCCGGGGGCCCCCCGGAACGTCCCCGTGGCCGCCACGCTGCACCCACACGGCCGAGGTCGCCTGCCAGCGTGCCTTTAGCCCCGGGCTGCGGCATCTGAGGGCAAACCGGACACTGACCGGCGTCCGTCTTCCTGCAAGTTACAATGTGTTTGCTTTGAGGATATATCAGAGAGGCTGATCAACAAATGGGTCTCATTTTTCAAATCAAATCTGCCATTTTCCTATAACGCTGATTAATCGGCGCGAGTTTCTGCACCTGCAAGCAATGACCTCAGCCGGGTAGCCCTCCTCTGTCTGACATCTCTCGCTTCATCAGAGGCTTATGGGCAAAATCACCAGTTCTTTGGATTCACAAGAGCATTTTTCTCCCTGTTATAAATCACTGGACCCAGTTAAGATTAACTGCCTCCACGTGAGCTTCAAAAGAGCCTCTCTACCAGACAGAGTTGAAAGAAACACACGATTCCATAACACACTAAATACGCACTGATCAAAGTTCCTAGAGCCAGTTACTTAATGCTATACTTCCTTACAATCTGATTTTAAGTAGTTGTATCTAAAACTTATATGACCAAATCTCAAACAGTCTTCCTTGGGGGAGGCCATCGTTTATGTGTTGCAACTGGCTAAAATACATGCTTAGACAGTTCTAAACTAACCTCTCGGCTAAACGGTGCTGAATCTAGTCTGTGAAACCTCTTATGTTTAAAGAATTAAAGCGCAAAGAAAAGCAATACAGCTAGTGGTCCATTTCAAACAAAAAATGATTTCTCTATAGAAATAATCATAGAAATGTGGAAGTAAAAAGAATCAGAGGGAGGCTGTGCAGCGACTTCCACCGCCTGCAAGCAGCCAGCCTGTCACCAGACCCAGGCCAGCGGACCCAGGGACAGCCACCCACCCGGGTGGGTCTGGGTAAGCACTGCAGAGGCCACGAAGTGACTAGATTTCAAGCCAAAACTGATTAAAAGAGACAAAGAAGGACACTACATCCTTGAAGGAAACAATCCAAGAGAAAGAGATGGCATTCATAAATATTTATGCACCAAATTTCAGTGCACTCAACTATATAAAACAAATATTAATAGATATGAAAACCCTGATAAGCACTAATATAAGAGTTGTTGGGGACTTCAATACCCCACTGTCATAACTAGACAGATCACCTGGACAAAATACCAATAATGAAATACTTGAACTGAACCAAACCTTTGAACAAATGGACTTAATAGATGCCTACAGAGTATTTCATCCGACAAAATCAGAATATACATTCTTCTCAGCTGCCGATGGGTCAGTCTCCAAAATAGACCACATACTAGTTCATAGAACATGTTTAAGTAAGTGCAAAGGAATTGAAGTTATCCCCAGTATACTGTCAGACCATAATGTCTTGAAATTGGAGCTGAATAGCAAAAGAAATCCCAAGACTGTCACAAACACATGGAAATTGAATAATACTCTGCTGACCAATCAATGGGTCACAGAAGAAATCAGGAAAGAAACTAAACAGTTTTTACAATTTAACAATAATCCCAGTACAAGTTATAGGAGTTTATGGGATATAATGAAAGCAGTTCTACGAGGGAAATTCATAGCAGTAAAGCCTACACCAGGAAAATAGAGCAAGCTCAAATAAACAATCTAATGCTAACCCTCAAGCTACTAGAAAAAAGAGGACCCAAATCTCATACTAGGGAGAAAATTATAAGGATCAGGGCAAAAATTAATTCAATGGAGTCTAAGAGAACCATACAAAAAAATCAGTGAGGGGCCGGAGGGTTAGCTCAGTGGTTCCGGCACCTGCCTCGCAAGCACAAGGTCCTGAGTTCAATCCCCAGTGACCACATATAATGCTGGGCGTGGAGACACGCCCACCAACAATCAACACCACATACCACAATGTCGGATGTGGTGGCTCACGCCTGTAATCCCAGCACTCGGGAGGCAGAGACAGGAGAATTGCTGAGTTCGCGGCGGCTTGCCTGGGCACCATAGTGAGCTCAGGGCCAGCCTGAACTACAAAGCGAGACCCTGTCTCAAAAGCAAAAAAAAAAGAATCCAAGAGTTGGTTCTTCAAAAAGATTAACAAAACTGGCAGACCTCCCTAATGAACCTTATCAAACAAAGGAAGGAAAAGGCTCAAATCCATCCTATTAGGAATAAAAAAGGGGAAATCACCACTGATCCAATGGAAGTCCAGAGGATAATAAATATGTACTTTGAAAATTTGTATTCCAATGAGATGGAAAATGTAGAAGAAATGGACAGATTCCTAGACACATATGAACTTCCAAAGCTGAATGAAGAGGATATAAACATGTTAAATACCCCAATATTAATTTGTGAAATTGAACATGTAATAAAAAATCTACTCACAAAGAAAAGTCCTGGTCCTGATGGCTTTACTGCTGAATTCTAAAAACTTTCAAAGAAGAGTTAATACCACTACTTCTCAAACTCTTTAATGAAGTTGAAAGAGAAGCAGTACTCCCAAATTCACTCCTTGAAGCAACCATTTCCTTGATTCCAAAAGGAGAAACAGACCCAACCAAAAAAGGTAACTACAGGCCAATCTCCCTAGTGAACATTGATGCAAAAATCCTCAACAAGATACTGCCAAACAGAATACAGAGAATTATCAAGATCATACACCCTGACCAAGTTGGATTTATCCCAGGGATACAAAGATGGTTCAACACACATAAGTCAATAAACATTATTCACTATATCAACAGACTCAAAAACAAAAACCATACGGTCATCTCAATAGATGCAGAAAGAGCATTTGACAAAATCTAACACCCATTCATGATCAAAACCCTACAGAATCTCAGAATAGATGGACTGTGTATCTCAACCTAATAAAAGCTATTTACGAGAAACCAATAGGCAGCATTATCCTAAATGGTCAAAAACTAAAATCTTTCACACCAAGATCAGGAACAAGACAAGGATGTCTGCTGTCACTGCTCCTGTTCAATATAGTGCTAGAAACATTAGCCATTGCAATTAGACAATTGAAAGAAATAAAAGGAATAAAGATAGGAAAAGAAGAGTTTAAACTGTCATTATTTGCTGATGACATGATAGTCTATCTAGAAGACCCTAAAAACTCCACCAAACAACAGCTAATCACCAAATTTAGTACTGGAGGTAGATACAAGGTCAATGCTCAAAAATCAATCGCATTTTTATACACAAATAATAGATCACTAGAGAAAGAAATTGGAGACTCAGTCCCTTTTAAAATAGCATCCAGAAAAATGAAATATCTAGGAGTCAATCTAACAAAGGACATAAAGGACCTCTGCTCTGAAAACTACAACACTCTGAAAAAGCAGATTGGAAAAGATATCAGAAAATGGAAAGACATCCTTGTTCCTGGATAGGAAGAACCAACATCGTCAAAATGGCTTTACTCACACAACTACTATATAGGTCCAATGTAATCCCAATTGAAATCCCAACAGCATACTTCACCAATCTAGAGAAAAGCATACAAAAAATCATCTGGAACCACAAGAGACCTAGAATAGCCAAAGCAATTCTAGGAAACAAGGACATGGCAGGAGATATCACTTTCCCCAACTTGAAACTTTACTACAAAGGCCCTGTGATAAAAATGGCATGGTACTGGCAAAGAAACAGACCTGAGGATCAGTGGAATAGGTTAGAAGATGCAGAAACAACTCCAGAGACACTCAGCCACCTCATCTTTGACAAAGGAGCCAAACATCCTCAATGGAGGAAAGACACCTCTTTAACAAATGGTGCTGGAAAAAGTGGTTTCAACCTGCCAAAGACTGAAGCTAGATCCATCTCTTTCACCATGTACTAAGCTAAAATCAAAGTGGATGAGAGACCTAAATATTAAAACAGAGACACTTAACCTGCTGCAAAACAGGTTAGGTAAAACTCTTGGAGACAATGGTGTAGGGAAAGACTCTGAACAAAACCTCTATAGCATGAGGACTACCAGAAGAAATCAACAAATTGGATCTCTTTCTACTAAAAAGTTTCGGCACAGCAAAAGAAACCATCAGCAGAGCAAAAAGGCAACCAACAATATGGGAAAAAATCTTTACCATTAATTCCTCAGACAAAAGGCTACTATCTAGAATATATAAAGAGCTTTAAAAAAAAAGCCCCCCCCATTTAAAGACCCAGTCCAAAAATGGGCATCTGAAATGAACAGACACTCTTCAGAGGAAGAAGTAAAAGCAGCCAAGAAGCATATGAAGAAATGTTCAACATCACTGGTCATTCGAGAGATGCAGATGAAAACAACACTGAGATTTCATCTCACTCCACAAAGAATGGCCCCACCCAGCCCCTGTCCGCTGCTTTCCTTCTGTCTTCTCAACCCACAAAACGGGTCTCGCTCTTCTCGGTGCCCTAGGGCACTTTCCTGCAAGTGCACCTGCACTGCTTGGTCATTAACTCCAAGCAAAAAAGTATAAGAATCAGTTTAAAACAAAAACAAGAGGGGAAATCCTAGACTTGGATAAACCTAGTACCAAACGAGCAGAAACCCTCCTATTTCTCCTATTCTTCCTGCCAGGAAGTTTTTCCTCGGAGACAGCCGTTCAAGGACGGAACCTCCAGAAACCCAGAGCTAAATCAAACCTCTCCCGGAGCCCGGGGAGTCTGGTGCTGTGCCTCGGCAGCAGGAGAGCCGACTCATCCCCTCCCCCCTTTTCTAGCCCCAGGAAGAGGCCTCGCCGCACCTCTCACTCTAGCTCCACGCCGTAGTGTCTCCCAGCTGCTCAGGCCCTGGGAGCTGCTCCTGCGATCGTGCTGGAGTGACGGGGGTGCCGAGCGCTGCTGAGCTCACCCCTTCCCGGACCTCCGCTGGAGCAGCTCTTCCCCGGGAAAGTCTTCCTGAGCCCAGGCCGCCTGGGACCCACGGTCTCTCCACCGTCAGTGGGCTCCCTGCCTTCGCCTCCAGCCACGCGCAGCCAGAGTAATTTCATGCTGGAAGCATTGTCCTTTCCCAGCTCTCCCCGCTTGTAGACTCTAAGCCCCGTGGGTGCAAGAACCGCGAACGGTGCCCAGGAGATCCTGAGAGCGGCCGGGCGCGGGCACGCAGCCAGTATCTTCTCGGCCTCCTGGTTGAACGAAGGCGTGGTCGCCCAGGTCCGCGTGTCAGGGAGCCAGCGGGCCGCGCTCCGTCGTCCCTCGTGGAGCCTCTAGTGTTTGAGCACCAGGCGCCGACCGCTTCTTACCTGTGGCCTGAGACTCCTCTTGGTGAACTTCGCAGCCGTTGGCACAGGCACTTTCACACCCTGCTGTGGAGCCCACGCGACACTCTGGCTCTGTGGCCGAGAACGTAATCTCTCCTCAAAGGTCCGACTGAGTCAGTAGAGTTGCAGAAAGAGTGAGACAGACCCTGACTGGCCGTGCCTCCTTTCAGGGGTGATGGCGGCATCAGCCTCCTGGGAAGGAAAGGAAGCCCCAGGACGAGCTCGGCCCGGGACCGTGACACCCACTTCGACAGCCAAGATAACATCCACCTCCGGGTGGCCGTGGCTCTTGCGGAAAGAGGCAGAGAGCTGCTGCTCCCGTGGGCTAGGGGCCAGCCGTGAGAGGGCACACGCGCCCACACAGGCATACTGGTACCTTCCCTGGCATCCATGGGATGAGCCACACTCCCGTAGCACTGCGCTGAACGCCCTCTGCCCTGCCTTTTGCTGTAAAGAAACTCAGTCAGCTTGACTCCGCCGCGTTCCATCGAAACTAGCCGTGAACTAGATTCACCTGATAACTGCTCTGTCTTCCATGCGAGGAGCACTGACGGCTTGGCTGTCTGGGCCCAGCTGAGATAAGAACTCATAAAATGCATGAAAAGGTCCAAGTGACTCTTGTCTGCAAATAGATCCCAAAAATATTTTTATGCTCTTTTGGTATGTCTCGTTCTGATGGAACCAAGAAAACCAGATGTTAAAAGAAAAAGAAAAAAAAAACACCAAACAATTTGTCTGACAGTTTACAAAAACAAAAAAGAAATTAGATCATTCATTTTTCAAGATTCCAGAGTGCCTACTCTGGTCTAAGTGAGCCTGCTTATCTACAGTCATACAAGCGCAGTTCGTGCCAAAGACCTTTCCGGAGAGACACGGGAGCTCTGCCTCCACTCTGTAACAATATTAACTAATATGGGGAAGCATTTTAGAATTTAGAAGTCGTTACATGGGTTATATCATGAGTCTTTCAAAACATTACAATGCTGTGACACATGCCTTATGACCATATTTATACTGTAGTGAAGGAAACCAAGACCCTGAGTTCACTAAAGATAGAGTAGTCCTCTCATATCAAAGGCTAAAAAGCCAAATCCAGACCTCTTTCCATCAGTCCACACACCTTGTCCCCACTGTCTCTTTCCTTCTGTAAAACAACAGCCACACTTGAAGGCTGGGTGTGCTCTGCGCCCGGTCTGCGCGCATAGCCGTGGTGCTGCTTCAAGGCTGCCAAGAAGAAACTCTACAAGGGCCACTCCTACTTGCATCCGGGACACTTTGGAGTTAAGTCAGTGCCAGGTGGGGTGCTCCCTCTGAGCCGGGGTCCCACGGGGTGTTTAGACCACAGTTTATGACTCATTTCGAGCCAAACTCCGCACAATGTCTTTTGTTCTCTCTTCACTCAAGTAACAACAGATGCAAATAGCTCAGTCTCCTGCTCTGGACACTGACAGTCCTTGATTCTCCTTTACTTCGAGAACTGGAAAAACCTTCAGTTGTATTTATGCATTGAATGTTAAAAACTAACGGTGCCCATTGAGATTCCCTTTCAATTGCATGGTTTTCCACGCTCCTGTGAAGCACCAGCTTCTACACCAGTGTTAACAGTGCTTTTCCCAGCAGCCTGCACCGCGGCACTCTTGTCCCCGTGAGCAAGTACCCGGGAGGGGGTCTGCGGTTCCCCGCCCACAGGGACTCCAGGGGCTGCCCCCCGAGGAAGGACCTCTGCTTACGGGGTAGCCGGAGCGAGAGGACCGTGTTCCTGGCTGAACTCGCATCAGCAGTGCACGCTTCCTGTGGCACAACAAGCGCCTTGTGTTTATCTCCCTTTCAGCCTTCAGACTGGACAGTCTTCAGTGCTGCTTTAAGGCCTACACATGAATTCACTCATGTGCTCTTCATAGTAACCCTAAGATCAGCGCAGCACCCCATTTGCAGAGGGGCCCAGGGCGCAGAATGGTGAAGTGGTCCAAGTCTGTCTCTTGCTGTATAACAGGCCTCTCCAAATGTAGTGACATCAAATAACAACATCTCCTTTACCTGGATAGGCTGGGCCAGTACAGCCAAATAGGCCTTAAAAACTGATGTAATGATATAAAGCAATGCCGATCAAAATACCAACACCATTCCTCAGAGAACTAGAGAAAAAAATCTTAAATTCATATGGAATCAGAGGAAACCCAGAGGGCTGGGGATTTAGCTCAGTGTTTCCAGCATCTGCCTCATAAGCGCACTGTCCTAAGTTTAATCCCCAGGACAAAGAGAAGAAGAAACCCAGAAGAGCAAAAGCAATTCTGGGCCCCAAGAGCAAAGAGGGAGGCAGCACAACCCCAGATTTGCAGCCACAGTACAGAGCTACAACGATGAACCCAGCAGGGTCCTGGCTCACAGACAGACCTGAGGACCGGAGGGACAGGACAGAGAAGGAAAAACAATGCAGATGTGTTCAGCATCTGATCTGTGACAAAGGGGCGGAAACAGGCAGTGAGAAGAGGGAACCTTCTTCAGAAATGGTGCTCAGCAGACTGACTGTTCACGCGCAGAAGACTGAGTCTGGCCAGACCCTTATCCCACACTGTATACCAGAACTAAGTAAGAAGAGATCAGAGAGCTAAAGGTTAAGATGAGCATGATCCACTGGAAGATAAAACAGGTGCGACTCTTGATAACAGAGATGCAGGCAAGGACCTTCAGGGCCCATCTGTGAAGAAAATAGCACTGAACATCCACAAATGGTATCATCTCAAATTAAAGATCTTTTGCACAGCAAAAGAAGCAACAGAGAGAAGAGACAATGTAAAGACTAGAAAAAGACTTTTGCCAGCTACTTCTCCAATAGAGAGCTAATATCCAGAATATGCAAAAAATTCAAAAAATCAAACTCGCCCAAAGAAAAGAACCAATCAAACATGAGCAAGTCAAATGAATAGATGTTTCTCAAAAGAAGAAATACAAACGGCTAATAAATACCTGAATAAATGTTCAGCATCACTGGCCGTTAAATGCAACTTAAAACAACACTGAGACCCACGTGTCCCCATAAAGAGTGGCCAGCGTCAAGGAGTCTGGTGTGATAGCAAATGCTGGCGACGTCTCAGGGGAGAGGGCACCTTGTGCACGGTGGGCGGGAACGGCGCCAGCACAGCCACTGCGGAGTCAGCGTGGAGGAGCCTCAACAAGTGAAACTAGAAAGGTCATAGGACTCTGCTTCCCCCTTGGAAGCCCCTTCCCGAAAGAGCTGAAGAAACATATCATTGCAGGGCCCGTGCGCACCTGTGGTTATACAGCGTGGTTCATGATACCTAAGTCTCGGAAGCTGCCTGTGCACCCTGAAAGAAACGGGGTATTTAAACAGAAGAGGGTACTACTCTGCCATAGAGAAGAACAGACTTGAGTTACTTATTTTAAAAACTGGTGCGCCTTGAAACCATAATGTTAAGTGAAATGAATCAGACACCCCTGCCTAAATATCACATGGTTTTTCTTATATGAGAAACCCGAAGTATGAAGAACAAAATAAAACTTAACAGGAATTAGGGAGACAGATCTTTCTTGCATGGGAAGGGGCTCGAGAGATGAAGAGAAGGAGGGTCGGGGTGAAACAAAAGACACAGCCAGGAGGGAAAGGAGGCGAAGGTGACGGCAAAGAATTAAAAGGTGTTCTGTGCAGGTGCCGGCTCCTCACTGCGAGTGCCATGATTACGAATTGCAAACACGACCTGTACTGACCGAAAGGGGGAGAAAGAGGCGGCCTCCTCTGCTTCTTCCCCGGCTTCCGCTTCTCGAGGCTCCAGCTGCGTCCCAGCAGAGCCACGGGCTGTCGTGCGTGACCTCAGCATGCGACTCTTGGGGAACATCTACTATCCGAACCTTTGCTCCGGGGGAGGGGAGGCCGTGGCCGGGAGGGCGCAAGCAAAGCTAGGCACACGGTCTCCGCCGGATGGACGTCTAAGCTCTGTCGCACCCACTGTGACCATAGTTAGCAACAGTGTATTCTGTTTCAAAAACACGCTGAACACGTATCTTAGGTGCTCCTGTCATCAAAAACTAAGTACGTGGGCCGGAGGGTTAGCTCAGTGGTTCCGGCGCCTGCCTCGCAAGCGCCAGGTCCTGAGTTCGATCCCTGGTGACCACATAGAATGCTGGGCGTGGAGACACGCCCACCAACAATCAACACCGCAGACCACAATGCCGGACGTGGTGGCTCACGCCTGTCATCCCAGCACTCGGGAGGCAGAGACAGGAGGATTGCTGAGTTGGCGGCGGCTTGCCTGGGCACCATAGTGAGCTCAGGGCCAGCCTGAACTACAAAGCGAGACCCTGTCTCAAAAAGCAAAAAAAAAAAACTAAGTACGTGAAATAATCCAGGTGATAATTAATGCAGTTGAGCCCTTCTACAAAGTATGCATATTTCCAAGCTTCATGTTTACATGATAAATAGGTAGTTTTTATTTGACAATAAAAATTGATTTTGTTTACATAAAAATTAAATGATCAATATGCAAGTAAAAAAATATCGATTATTATGAGACTTAATGAAACTTCAGATCAAAACATTCGCTACCATTTCATACTCACTAGCACGGCTGTAGTGAAAGCAAATACCAAACCCAGAAAGCAATAAGCCTGGGTGAAACTATGAAGGGACCGAGGCCTTGTACGTTTCTAGGACAATGCGAAATAGTCCAGCTAGTTTGCAAAACAGATTGCTACCTCCTTGAGACGCCGAACAGACATACAAAATTAGCACAAAGCCCAGAAATTCTGCTCCTTAGGTAAACCCAGAAGAACTGGGGGGAAATAATGGAAGCTAGAATTCATACCTGAACGTTCATAGCAGGATTATTCATCATTTGTCAGAAAATTGGAAATAATCCAAATGTCCATCAACCGATGAGTGGCTGTTGAAATGTAGTATAATAAAGTGGATTATTATTCAGTCATAAAAAGTAACACTACTGACACAGCCAGTCACGAAGAGGTCCCCAGTCCGTGACCCTGTTTATATGAAGTGTCTAGAGTAGGTGCCTACACAGAGAAAGACGGCAACTATCAGCTCCCAGGGCCCCGCGGGACAGGGAAAGGCCAGCACGTGCCTGGTATACCCGAGGTTTTCCACGGTGATGGGAAATGCTTGGGAATTAGGCGCGACGGGGTTGCCAACTAAAGCGCCCTGGCTCGGTGGCTTTCAAATGGTTACGTGGAGAATTGTGAGGAGCGCGACTCTAATCTCAGAAACGTATTTTTAAAAGAAACCCACAGAAGTGCCATAAAAATCTAGACGGGAACAGAAGAAAGTGTCTCACAGGAGAGTGCTTTTGCCCTCACTGTCCCCTGTTCTCATGCCAGTCACCATGTGTAGAGAGACTATGCTTTGACTACGGGTTCCCTCTGTGAGGAACTTGAAGCAAAGCGGAAAATCCAGGCGTGTCAGAGCGGGGTGTCGCTCTGACAGTGCGGCCATGTGACGGCGGGGGGGGGGTCCTCCTCAAGCCTCTGGGCTCAGGTCACCCCAAATGCTGCCACGGGGCTCCCTGCCCAGTACAAGGGCAGATCTGTGCTGGCCCCAGCGCCTCCACAGGAGGACGGAGGGTTGCGCCCGACTCACCGTGGGATGGGCCTGCGGGAAAGTGGGAAGAGGAGAAGCGGCTCCGTTTTTCCTAAGATCACCTGAATTCTCTTCACCTGTGGGCAAAATGTTCAAGAACGCTCTTTGTAAAAGGGCGCCGATACCGGGTTAGCGCGTCCTCAGGGAAAGGCAGGAGGCGGGAGAAGCGCGCCCAAGCCGGCCGGCCTGGCCCGCCCTGCGCGCCCCAGGCCGCCCGCGCTCCGCGAGGCCCTCCACGGAGTCACGCGCCACGCTGCCGTCTCACTTCATGAATCACGACTCGGCATGCGATGTGCCCGCTGCAGCGGGTAGACTTCAGAGATTACCAGAGATTACAAGAGAAAATCTTTTTTATTAAGTACATATGTAAAATGTCCGTGGCAGCCCGCTTATGTGTTTTCAGAGCTGGGGCTTTCTTCCGTGCTGGAGCCGGAGCGCAGTGCGGCAGAGCCCGACGCGCCCGCGGGCAGCGGCCCGGACGTTTCCGCGCTCGCGACGGCGCGGCTCTGGATGATGACTGGGTCTTCTCAGCGGAGCCTGCGGTCACACGCGGGAGGGGCAGGAGAGTCGGCCCACGGACTCGGAACCGGCGCGGCGGCTCTGCGCTTCCACCCTCGGCGCGCAGGCGGGGCCGCCGGCCCTGGGCTCCCGCTCAGCACAGCGCGCGCGAGGGAGAGCGCTGGCTGCGAAGCGGAGGACACAGGTTCAAGCCCCAGCAGAGCCGACGGTGACTGCACCGCGGCGCTACCATCTTCCACGTCCCTGGCAGGACGCCTCGTTGGAGGGCACAGAGTTCAGAGAAGCAAGCGCAGCCTCTCTCCTCTGGGTTCTGAAGGGGCAGCCGGAGCCGGGCCGGGCACCCCCTGCCTGAGTGGGCCCGGGGGCGAGGACGGCGCCGGCAGGCCCAGAGGAAGTGGGTCCTCAGAGCTGCGGCAGAGGCCAGCGCGGACGGGCCGGGGCGGGGAGCGCAGGTCCAGCGTCTGCGCAGAGCCCAGGGTTTACAGAAGTCACCACAGCCGCGGTGCCCCGTTCCCCAGATGGCGACACGGGGCCGCAGGGCGAAGCAGTGCCAGGCCGCAGCCAGTGGCCGTCCCGGGGTTTCCTGGCTCCTCCCGTCAGTACCCATGAGAAGTCCGCGGAGGCCTTGGGGGCCTGCTGGCCTCGGACACACTGTGCCAATGTTGGCCCGAACGCGCGGCCTAATGGCACCTTCTGCCGAGCTGTGGGCGGTGAAAGGCCTGGAGGCGCCCCGGGGCCCCTGCTCCCTCCTCGGCCGCTTGTGCCACCGGGGAGCAGGTGTGGGGGGAGGTGTTTCCACAGCTGTCACCAGAGGACCCACGTCCACGGCCCACAGGAGAGGGCCGCGGCCGCAGCAGGCTCGCCGCGAACCTTCACGCCCCTGAGGAGAGCAGGCCCTGCTCGGCCCCCGCAGCGGGAGGTGGGTCCTTCAAGGACGGTCACGGTCGTGGGGCCGGCTGTGCGGCCCCCGCAGCTCGCCCGGCCGCGGTTTGCCTCCCGCTGAGCCGCACAGGGCTCTGCCGGCCGCGGAGGGCCGGGCCCCGCGTGGGCACAGCGCCGCTCGCTTGCTCCGACCCTGGGAGGGTTAACTAGGACGCAGGAGTTCTGTTAAATATCACAGTAGTTAGTACATTTTAATCCTGATCCCCAGCCTACTGTAGCTGCTGTAAAATATATGGCAATAATTTCCTGGGGCAGGGTAATGTATAAGGAATGTCAGGCCAGCCTCTGGGCATATTTGCCTTAGCTCAGTTTTATTAAAGTGAAACTTTTATGAAGGCATGTGGTGAACTGAGCAATCGGCATGATTCATGCCGCTAGAAAGCCATTGCTGCACTCGCCATAAATCAGTGTGCCGTTGTCCTACATTTGCTGTGGACTTGGTAGAAACGAGGAAAAAATCAATATGGGAATATTATTCAGACCATATGAAAGTATTAAAGTGTATTCTGTATGTATTAAACCTGGCCAAACCATATTTCATGGGTACATTTTCTTTCCTGTAAATATGTCTGTTAGTATCCTCTACACTGGGCTGTTTGATACTCCACATGCTATTGTGCAATAATTATAAGAAATATTTAAAATTCCACTTCAGTCCTTGTGAGTTTTAAACTTTATTTCATAATGATAAATCTGTATGATAAAATTGTCCCCCAAAAAAGCATTAGCAATAAATTAAGTGGTCCTCTACGGTAACAAAACCAGCAGAGCTGTAACCCGGACGGTCCGGGAGGTGTGTGCTCTCCCTCGGAGAGAAAGGCACGGCCGCCCCGGCGCCCCGAGAGCCTTTGCCTCGCGGCTGGTGGTTCTCCCACGGTGACGGCTCGCGGGCTCCCGTGGCCTGCTGACGCTCTCAGGCAAACACAAAACTTCACAACACACCTGTGGAGTGGCCCTTGGGGTTCGGGGCCCTCGGCGAGGTGCACGGTGCAGCCCTCCGTGTGGGTGGCCAGCTCTCTATGCGGAGAACCTCAGAAAATGACAGACAGAAGCTTCAGGGGAAGCGCAGGGGCCTGGAGACACTTTCAGCGCAACAGCCAGACCCTCGGAGCACAGCAGGGCCTGAGCCGCGCCGAGGGCCGTGTACGTGTCCCAGGGAATCTTCTGAGGAAGAAGAATCAGCCTTCAAAGCCCATGGAGAATTTCCTTCTATTTCATCCAAACGTACGTGGGGCACCAAGCAGACCCAGGGGGTTTTGTGATCACCCTAGCAAGGTCTGAAGTGCGGTAGGGTCAACCCTAGGTGGACGGCTTTGTCCTCCACTTATTTGTGTTTTTAATGTGTGGCAGGTTTTATAAAATAATTTTTGAATTTAATCACCTATTCAAATTAGCTGAAAAATAACAGGTTTCATTTTTTTTTAATTCCAAGGAGAACAATGGAGCACCCACAGTGAATCAGAAGCAGAGCCAGCGAGGAGCAAGCGGGGCTCGCACCCACAGCCCCCTGGCCGTGCTCCCCAAAGCGGGCTCGCGTCTCCGTGGGCGGCCGCTCGCGCTGGCCTCCACTGCTTTCCACGCTCTCCCTCGGACCCCACCGGGGACAGCCACTCCGCGGGAGACCCGTGCACGTGAATAGTGTGCGGCTCCCGTGAACCACGTGTGTTCTCAGGGCGTGCGCTCCGAAGCGACCCGCCGCGGTCTGTGAGGTCAGATCACCCCGGGCCGACAGTTCCGTTGCTGGGACAGACAGGCGGAGGCCGAGGCGCTGCCGGCACAGGCCGGACGATGCACGCGGCGGGGCGGAGGGCGGGACGCCGTGCGCTGCGCTGCCGGAAGCCCGCGGCCCTCTGCGGCCAGCGCTGCCGGCCGCCCAAAGGCCTACGGTCATCTGCCCCTCGGAGCGCAGCCCAGGGCCCTCGAGCTCCAGGCCTAGCTCGTCGCCACACCGCGCACCTTGAACATTCACTTCACCTCTCGGTGCTTGGACTTAGCGCCGCTCCCGAGACGCGTGGAGTCCACCGTGTCTGTTACTGTTCCCACGCGTGAATCAAGTCCCTCAAGGAGTGTTTACTTCTTATGCTCTTCCTCTTTTTTGTAGATACTCACTCTACATTGCAGATTCTCGCCAAAATTTGTTTAAATAACTGGGAGATTTGTTTTTTAATTTGGCATCTCAGAGTGCAACAGAGAGATTCAGGGGTGATTAAAGTCAGGGAGTTTCTCTTCTACTTACTGGGCACTGCGCTCAGGACCTGGTACTGCCAGGCTGGTGGCAGCACCACTGAGCTACATCCCTAGTCCAGGCGTCTCTCTTGTCTCTCAAGGAGCTCCTTCGTCTTGCTTTGTTCCAACCAATGCCAGGTTTCTGTTCTCTGTCCTGGGCCAGAGATTAAGACGAGAGTGTCGGTCAGCTGGCCTCAGACTCTGCCCCCTAAATTTGTGCTGTTCTAACAGGGGACTATGTAAAACCAAACGGCTGTTATGACCTCAAGAAGGGAGAGTTATGGGCAGCACCGTAGGCTGTGCTCTGCTGGGGGGTCAGGTCTGCAGGGGACACGCAGGAGCCCATGTTTTCACAAGGGGCCAACAGCAGGCAAGCTGGAGGGAGATGGACTCTCAGCGTTGTTTTCATCTGAATCTCTCAAATGACCGGCGATATTAAACACTTCTTCATGTTTCTTTGTTGTTTTTTTACTTCTACTTCTGAAAAATCTGTTTATTTCAGATGCCCACTTTGGAATTGGGTCTTTACATTCGGGAGGGGGGGGTCTCAATTTTTAAGTTCTTTATACATTCTAGTAGACCTTTGTCTGAGGGACACCTGGTACAATTTTTCCCACATTCTAGATTTTCTTTTTGCTCTGTCGGTAGTTGATCTTGCTGTGCAGATGCTTTTTAATAAGATGGCACCCTGAAATGTACAGTAGGCATTGTGAAACAGAAAATCTCACAGAGCAAGGGTGACTGAATGAGGACAAGGGGAAGCAAAAATGGGAAAGAAAAAATTTGACAGTCAAAAGGAAAAACTAGAAACAAAGCTTATGTACATGGAGGTGTGAGACTGAAGAGAGGGCAGAGGAATGGGAAAAAATACATCATGTACAAGTATAAATTCTCAATGAGGAATGTGATCATAATGTATTCTTAAAATGCACCAATAAACTCAATTTAAAAAACACAATATGGAAATTGAAGAACCTGGTATAAAATGATCATAAACAATGACTGGGCATCCTATAGGACAAGAAAGGTAAAGCAAGATATGATCTCTAGGATTTCCTATTGTTGATCTCACACATAAAATGCACACACATATGTGTAAACATGTGTTCATGTATATGAACAGCGGTCTCTCCTGCAGTCTTACTTTTCATAGTTTCAGCTACTTACAGCCAACCATAGGTGGAATATATTAAGTGCCAAATTCCAGAGTAAACAATTTACACATTTTAAGTAACTTTTCTTATCTTTTTTATAATCATTCTACTTTATTGTTAGTTGTTAACCTCTTCCTATGTCTAATCCTTAAATTAAACTCTATCATAGGTATGTACACAAAAGAATACATGACAGGCTTTTCAGAGGCAGCTGGATCTGGGGTGTGTGCATACAGATTAAGCATGTATGGGAGCCAAATCAGTCTGCTGATTGGTTTAGCCTCGTTCTGAGTATAGACAGCAGGAAGGCCTGCTCTGGTTGCAGGTGACATCAAACAATAGGCTTATCACATGAGTAGAATAAAAGGGAAAGGGAGGCTGCTGCTTCACTGCCTGCCTGCTCTGCCATGGACTGTCTCCTCCCTGCAATGGCCCTCTGCCAAGCTGCCCACCTTGAGCACTCTAGTGTGCATTAAAACTTCTACACGCTGTGAGTTAAAATAGACCTTTCCTCCTCTGACTCTGGGGCTGAGATCTTTTGTCCCAGCGCTCAGGAAGTAACTAAGATGCTGACCTCCAAACTCTCCTCTGGCCTACGACACAACCCAGGAGGAGCCTAATTTAACGGTAAGGGTAAGGGTAATCCAACAAAAGTTCCAGGGAAAAGAGGCCAGGACCTTGAGTGCTGGGCTGAGCTCCATTATCCTATACTAAATGAAGAAGTCCTTAAGAGTTTTATCATTACAAAAGATTAAGCTTTAGCTACTATGAAAATGTTGACTGTTATGTAAAGCATGTGACAATAAAAAAATCCCACACTGCAGTTATTTAAATTTCTTTAGTCCTTTTCCTCTACATGTACTTTCATAACATTATAATTATATGCTACATCTATTATATACACTTTCTATTTAACAGTGTCTTATGCTACTTCAGTTTTTGTATCCATCACGTATAATTAAATAATAGTTCATCTGGTGGACATATCTAGTTTAATTTAAAATTCCATTAGTGGTGGGCCAGAGATTTAGCTCATTGGTTCTGGCTCCTGGCTAGCAAGTGCCCTGAGTTTGATCCCTGGCAACCACATACAACAATACCGGATGTGGTGACTCATGCCCACCAGTAATCAGCACCGCAAACCACGGTCCTGGGTGTGGTGAGTCATGCCTCCCAGCACTCAGGAGGCAGAGGCAGGAGGATTGCTGAGTTTGAGGCTTCCTTGGGCTACACAGTGAGCTCAGAGCCAGCCTGAACTACACAGCGAGACCCTGTCTCAAAAAAAAAAAAAAAAAAAAAACATTGGTGGTTTTCTAGTTTTGTGTAACAAATATTGCTATAATAAATATCTTTATGCTTATAGGTTTCTCTATATTAATAAGTATTAATAAGTAGTTTTATAAGAAGGAGTCTAGAAGTAGATCGCAGTGTAAAAGCGCATCTGTGGCTCTGGTGTGTACCGCCACGACACCCCAAGTGACTCCCCACACACTTGGTCACCGGCGCTAGTGGGTCTGGAGGGAGGAAGGGATTTACTCTACGGATGATTTTAACACCCATAAACCACTGCCGTTGGCCTTCACCGTAGTGGGGTGACAGCTCTTGGACAGGCGCTGGGGTGTCACAGTGTGAAGAGACCCGCCGAGCTCGCCCACCTGAATACCTGAGAAAGGAGGACGGGGGGACCATGTGCTCCCCAGTGGGTTGCTCTGTAAGCCTCAGACCAAGTGTCAGGTCTCTCTGGCCTTCCTGCTTTCGGCGCCCCGGGAAGGCTGACTGTCCCTTCCTCTCCGGTCACGACTCCGCTGCCACCACCGTAGCCTGTAGCCAGCGCTTGTCAGTCCCCGGAGGCCGGTTCCACACCTCCCGCGTGCTCAGAGCACCACAGTCTCCTCCACGGACCCGGGTGGCTCCCCCACCCCACCATCCCCCCAATCCGCCCCACTTTTCCCCAGTGACAGAAGCCAGATGAGCCAACCTGAGCATGCTGCTCTCTAGTGGTCTCCAAGAATGGACCCAAATAGCCATTTGCAGTAGACATCTGAAGCCAAGGGCCGGACTCATGTGCCCAGAAAACCCTGAGCTCTTCCGCAGGGACCTGGCAGCCTGCCCACAGCTGGCTGGAGTGTCACTCCCCTGTCACTTAAGCACTCTGAATAATTACTGCCAGCGAATGTGAGAACTGTGGGCATCACAGTGACCCAAGATCACGTCTTCGTTTTTAAGAAATTATTTATTCTCGACCCAGAAAGCCGGGTCTAGCCTCATACCCCGAGACCCGGGCGCTGCTGGGAAGCCACACTCTCCCCGTGTAGACTTTCTCTCCTCCCCCCGGGAAAGGCGCTCTGCGTGGCAGAGCAAAATCCAACAGCGCCAGGCTCTCAGCCTCTCCCCCGTCTGGCTTGGAAGTCGATCCGGCGTTAAGTTCTCCCGCGGCTTAGAGTAGACGCTGCCTGATCCTCTTACTCTGGGACCAGACAGCCACGATTTCCAGGTGGGCCACACTCCAGGAGGCACACATGTGTCTGTCAAGATTCTGAATGATGTATCCTCTTCAGTTCCATGTTTTTCTTTAAAAGAAAACATACAGAAACCACAAACATACTTGTATCATTCCCATCTGATGCCTTCACTCTTGAAGGAAGTGTTGGATTTTCTTGTTCTTTGGCTCAGAAAGGAAGCAGTGACATCAGTGAGCTAAAACTGCACGTCCTCCTGCCCTTTCCCTGCTGAACTTCAGCATTTACTTCTCAGGGGATTGGCCAAGAAAAGTCCATTTGAGCTGGAACATAGCATATTTAGTCTCAGAATTAAGGTAATTTCTTTGGAAGAGTTTCAACCAAATCAATTTATTTCAGAGATGTTGGTGTTGGTTCCCTCTTAAAAATTCCAGAGCCCAAGGCCTTTCACTGTACCTGCTCTGAGTGCAGTGCCAAGCTGGCTCTCAGGCCCATCTCCTTGGGGCGGACGTGGCCCCACAACGCAGGCCCTGGGGACGGGGACAGGGCAGCTGCAGAGGGTGCTGAGGATCGCAGGTGCCCGAGCTCACAGGAGACCGAGATGCACAGGACAAGGGGCTGGACGAGACCACGTCCTTCCATAATAAAACACATTCAGGCAGCTGTTCGTTTGCTCCTTGAAACAGTTTCATAAAACACAGAGAAGAAACATTATACCTGAGTTCACGAAAACACACAGGGGCTTCGTCCTGCTAATGCATGGGGCAGGGCCTTCAGCCTAGACATGGCAGAGCTGAAATGTGGTTTGTTCTTGAGTCTATCTCCTGCCTCAGAGCTGTGCTGCTTATCTAATCAGGAAGAACTACAGGTCGAGGGTTGTCCTTGAGCAGCCTGCCACACGCCGGGCATGGTGGTAAATGCCCTAGCTCCAGCTACTCCGGAGGCTGAGACAGAAGAAGCACAAATTCCAGCAACTTAGTGAAACCCTGTCTCAAAATAGAAAGGAATCAAAAGATCAGAGACAGACTCAGCGGTGGGGCGCTTGCCTCCACGCAGTAGATCCTCGATGCAGCTCCCCAACACTAGAAAAAGCAGAGACACCCGAAATGTCAAAGTAGGTTTGAAAACTCTCCGGAGAGCTCCTTCCCCAAAAATGTTTCCTGTCAGCAAAGCCTAAAATTCCACCACTGAGTCACTTTTCTCAGGAAAGAGCAGGGACTCCTAATGCCATGTTTAAAAGTGGTCCGAGGCCAGGGATTTAGCTCTATCCCCAGTTCAAAAAAAAAAAACAAAAAACAAAAACCGTGTTCTTACCAAGACACATCAAAAGCCGACAGTGCTGCCGAGCCCTTCCCAGCAGCACTTCACAATGGAGGCACGAGCAACCTTTCTTCCCTCAACCCTGATAGTCATATTCTGTCATGTTGCGAAAGTAACTATTATTTCTACAGTATTAAAATCGCCAAAGTAAATTATTCGCCTTAGCCAGACTGGCCCTTCCACCATCCCCAAAACAATGAATCACCCTTCCAGTGACTCCAGGTCCATATTCATTCTGGTCTCCGCGCCAAGACCTTGCATTTTCAAGGTCTAGATCTGGGGAGCCCATGGCTCGCCCTGAGATCACGCAGTCTCGCTCTGGGTAAGAGCGGAGCCAGGAGACTGTGCCAGGCACCCCGACCTCACAGCGCGCCCGCTGACAGGTGAATGCAGAAGCCCGAGACGCAGACCATCTGTCAAATGCCACTTCTTAAGAGCAGCCTCCCGCGCCCCATCTGCAGTGCCACGGAGCCCTCTGTCAAGCCCCGCCTCCCTCCGTGATAAGGACCTGCCAGGAGAAGGACTCAGCAACTGAATGCCATCCAGCTCTGCATGGATTGATTTTCCAGGAAGAGCAGCTGATATCTGCTTCAGTGTCTTCTGGTTGAAAGACCCCACGATCCTGTCTGGCTTCTAACTCTGCTCCTGACTAATCGTGTAAAATGGCAAGCCACACTTCTGGGTCTTGGTTTTTCACTAGGACAATAAAGAACATCCACAATATTTCCATCAGCCACTTCAGTTTTGAAATTCTATTGCACAGAAGAGATTAGACTAAGTGTGGAGGACAGAAAGTGGCCAGCAGGACCGCGGGGCCTCAGCAAGTGTACTGTAGCATACTTTCTGGTGGTCGGGCTTCTGCTCCCCGAGAGTGAGGCATTTCTTTTCTCGACAGAAGACCAGGCTGCCCTGGAACCGACGGGCACACAGCGCATGCGTGCTTGTCCCGTGAAAGCCGGGTGTGGGGTCGGGCGGCTGACAACACAGCCCCTTAACACTGAGCACACGAAGGCAAGAGCCCAGCGAAGCTCCAGGCCGATGAAGAGGGGCCCCCACGGTGGCCGAAGGCTCGCCTAAGTGTAGCCTTGGGAAACGCTGGAGCCTGGGGTGCCCCGAAGCATCTCGTGTGCAGCACTCTGCTCTCCGAGACGGACGGGCTCTGAGGTCAGAAGCTGAACGTCCCCCGACTCAGGGCACCTCTCGACCCGTCCCGGAAACTCCAGATCTGTATAATAAAATTTCAGATCCGTATAATAAAACTCAGCCCCAAGGTCCGCCCCGCGAAGGGGGAGACACAGGGATTCAGATCTGCTCGACCCTGCACATCCCCGGAAGCCCCGCTCGCCTCCACTCGGAACTGGAATGTCAACAGATGTACGATAATTGGGACACGGTCTTTCTTCAAGTATTAAACTTACTCTGGGGAATCTGTAGAAAGTGGAAATGAACCTCAGTGGTCCTGGGAAAAAATGCAGCAAGGGTCGTCAAGCTCCAGACAAAAGCGGCTCTCATTCCACCCACGGCTCCCGGGGCCACAGAACTAGGTGTGGCCTGGTGGCTTAGCCCCTCGAGGCGCCCCACGGGGATAATTCTTGGAAGGGAAAGTGAGTCCTCTGATTCGTCTTTGGAGCCACCAACATACCCAACGTCGCCATGTGCCACGCAAGCACTGTTCCGCGCTGCTGATGTGAACTTGGAAATGGCCCCCGGGAGGGAGCGGAGTGTTCGGAGGGAAAACAGCTCTTGTGTGGCGGTTTGGGCCTCAAAGGTCCCGCACAAGTGTGTGCGTTGAAGACTCGGCCCCAGCTGCTGGCGCTGTTGGGAGAAGGTGGAAAGGGCAGGAGGCGTGGCCTCAGCGGAGAGGGGTCGCTGAGGCTGTGTCCCCGAGGAGGGCCCGGGGACTGGTCCCTCCACTGATCGCTTCCTGGTCACCAGGAGGTGCCCGGCTTTCCCACCCCATGCCCCTGAGGGGCGCCCTGCCTCACCACAGCCCGACCCTGGCCTGGAGTCTCGGAAACTGTGAGCCAAAATGGGTCTTTCCGCTTTGAAACGGTTGTCTTAGGAATCTGATGACCCACCGTAACAGAAGGTTGGTTAACACAGACGAGCGGAGTTAGGGTACCTGGTTTCCTCAGGACTGTGCCACCAGCGTACCTGCAGGAGCACTTTGTGGCTGGGCTCTTGTTGGTATTATAAGGAAGGGTGCTAGCCTGTTTACAAAGCGGACACCCACAATTCCTTCGTCCCATAATCCCTTTGCGATACGACTTCACCACACTTCCACAAGATCCTCCTTTATCTGGGCGTGGTCACATGATTTGCTTTGTCCAATCAAACACGCTGCAGGCAACCTTTGTGACTTACGGAATCGAGCCTTGCAGCCTTGTCCGTCTTGGAGTGCTGCCCTGAGTTGGTCCCTAAACAGCGGACCTTGACCTGACAGAAGATGAAAGGCTGGTGCGGAGGTGCCCGGCCCCCACCGAGAGCGAGCACCACCCCCAGCCACGAGACAGCACGCCCGGCGCCTCCCAGCCCAGCTGCTTCTGCGCCTGACAGCAGCGCCAGGCCGAGCCCAAGGAAAGCAGCAAACAGACTGCCTGGCCGACCCACAGCCTCCGAGAAAGAATATCTATCTTGTCTTGTCCTGCGAGGACTCTGTAGTTTGTTATACGGCAGTTAACGGAGCCAGAAAGCTAGAGCAGAAGCCTCACGAGACGACCAGCTTTGCGGCTGCAAACGTTCGCGTTGTTCATCACAGCAGCCTCCTGGGAGGCGTCCGGGCCCCCTCGCCGAGGACGCAGAGGAGGAAGCCGACGCACAAAGGGGAAGCGACGGGCCTGTCTGTCTTATAAAATGACAGACTGTGCAGCGTAGACACTACGGGAACAAAGGCAGAACCTGGGTCCGGTTCCTACCTCCGTAAGGTGTCCTTCCCACCCAGAGAAGTCCATGCCCCTGCTCTGCCCCACAGCGCAAGAGAGACCCCGTACGAGGAGCAGCCAGCCCTCCGCGGAGGAAGCCCCGTCAGCAGCTCGGAGCCGCAGACCGTCCCTGCCCACCAAAGACCCTGAAGCTCCCCCTGCTTGCTTGGGACCAGGTTCAAGTATAAGCCGTGTATCTCGAGTGGACGTGCAGTCCCATGCGCCCAGCGTTTCTCTTGCTCTCTGACAACCACCTTCTGCCCTCACCTCCGCACCCTTCCTTCTGTCCGGGGGTGACCAGGCGGCCCCGGCATGGCCCTCGGCCCGTCCCCCGCGCCTCTGAAGCCTCTCGTGAGGTTCTCCTGCCCGGAGTCGGAGCGCCGAAGCGGATCCTGTAGTGAGGCACCGGTTTAGAGCCAAGCTGGGAAATGTAGATTTGGGTTGGCCTGATCCGAAAGACATTAAATGTTTGGACAGGGTGGAGAGCGATTCTGACAGAATGGCAAACGCGAACCTCAAGGTGAGTGTCAGAAGAGGGAATTAGAAGAGACAATTAAATAAATACCTGCATGGAAATCCCGGGTCTGGTTCCGTCGCCAGAGTGTACAATACCCACTCTAGACACATTCTAAAGGCAATTTCAATAAGTCATCGGAGAAGAAGAATCAAAGAAATTCCAAATCTCAAGAACAGATTGGTGGCTGTGTGGCTTCTCGCAAGTGGACCATTAAATCAACTTTTTAAAAAACTAGCAGTTTCTCCTGTCATCACCAAGTGAAGAAGTAAAGAAAAAAAACTGGCTAGCTGAAGGAACGACATTCAGATGTTGAAAGAGTGAAACCTGAGGAATACCACCAAACCTTTGCGAAAAACAAGAAGCTGGTGTTGAAAACAAAGACCCAAGGACAAGAGTCCTGCAAAGCTTAGCACGCAGCCGTGCCCACACGTGCTCCCGGCAGCGGTGCTTACCAAGAACCAGGTGGCCGCTCCTTCCCGTCTTCCACCTCCGGTCTGACGGCGAGGGACCGGCGAGCTGAGCCGGGGGTGCCGGCCCCACACAGCACGGCCTGGCGCTTCCGGGACCAGCGCCATCCGAGGCTCTAGTCTTGCTCTAGGACCCCCTCGGCCCGTGACGCTGGTGGTTCCCAACACGGAGACGGGCGCTGGCCCTCGAGGTCCCCACACGCCGGGGAGCAGACACCAAAAGCTCAAAGCACAGATGTGGAGAGGAGAGGAATGGTCCGGGGATAAACTGCACGCCTGAGGCAGGTCGCAACTTGGGCGATGGCTCTGGAGTAAGGTAAGGGGAGCTTGGTCCGCTGTGCCCCGACTGCTCGAGACGTCCCGGGGTCTCTCACTGCTCCGACTCAGCCTCCTGACCTGGAAACAAGACGGCTCCACTTGACGATGGCTCTAAGCCTCGCCCAGATCTGGGCAGGTGGATAAAAGGCTCCTCTCGCCTGAAGCCTCCCCACCCCTCGGCTGCCAGCCGACTGTGTTCTCAAGCTCCATTTGATACGATGCCTGCAAAGTGGTAGCTGCGTGAGCTCTGATCAACGGAAAGGCGCTAAGGGCCAGGGCGCACGCGGCAAGCTCTGGCACCCAGTGTATGCTGGGAAACGGCACAGGAAACGCTGCGCTCACGGCACTTTAGAACAACGCGCAGAGCAAACCGACCCTCCAGCAGCGCAGGGGAGGCTGTGACACGGCTGTGTCTGCCCCTCTCTCCAAGGTGCGTGGCCGCTTCACAGGACGTATTTCCCACGTGTGAGCTTTTCCTTTTTAGTCTTTGCTGAAGAGTAGTCATAAAAATTAGGGTAATAAGGGAAATGGGGAGTAGGGTAAGTAATGAGGGGAAAGAAAAAAATCATCATGGTTAAAAAGAGAAACAAACCCATGTATATAGGGGTTGGGGGAATGGAAACAGTGAGCATTAAGTTGTGTCTTACACTGGTACAAACTGTCAATGTTGAGTATGATCATGGTGGGTATATAAAATGTACCTATTTGCAATAATTTTTTTTAAAAAGGCAACCTACAACTAGAAGGACCATGAAAAAAAATTACTTTCTACTTTCTGATTTTTATAATGGATATTTTCTTAGTCTTTAAAATTAATAAATTACAACTCAATAAAAAATTAGTGTAAGTACAGTATCTTTACTTACTTCAGTAGAGAAAAATTAAGTGTTCCTGCTTTGTTCATTTGTTTGGCTGATATCAGTAGTGTGTACTAGTCTTTGATGAAATTTAACTAGAGGGAAATTTAAAGTCACACTTATGAAAAATATATAGTGAAACACATGGATATCAGCTGTGAATATTTATCATTGTAAAAAACATGAAAAATAAGAATTCATTTACTAATCTACATTACCTATGTTTGTCAGAAATTAAGTAATTTCTTCAACTTCTTATGATTCAGAATTCAAGTAAAATTAAAATTCTCTAGTGTTGACAATTGCTGAGTAATAGGCTTAGAATAGGTAAGGGCTTTTAAAAAATATAACTACTATTTTCTAACATGAAATTTTATAATAGAACAAAAATGCTCTAACATGAACCTCTATAATAACAAAACACAATGTCATTTTTTGAAGTAGGTATTGGTCCAAGAGTCACCCTGACCCACAGGCCACGTGCTCCCCCCGGCCAGCTGAGGGCCCTCTCTGGGCCCAGGAAAACCGCCAAGACAACAGATAATAACGTCTGTTCCCAGGAACCTCACAGCCTGTGGCAGGGACAACAGACACAGACAAAGTGAACTGAGATGCAGTGAGCATCCACAGGATTTTCGGAATTAGTACATCTAGAACAAGGGAACAAGCCGGCACTTTGCAATAGCATCATGTCTGGCCTGATTCTCTAAGTGCGGGTCTGAGAGCCGCCCACCTGCCAGGGCCACTGTGGGCCTCAGGGCCGTAATGATGCCTAAGAGCCTCTCTTTCCTCATCTGCAGTCTTAAGAGGAAGGAGACAGAGACACAGAAGCAGACCGAGTTAGCTGGGCCCTCTGTGCTCTTTCACACTCCGTTCGTGCCTTTAACAAAAGTGTGGGGAGAAGTTTTTCTGTGTGGCTAGAAGAAGGAGGGGAGAGAGACACAGAGAGGGAGGCTGCAGTGTGCTGTCCTAGTTACCTCTCATCAGCGGACGCAAACCTGATGCCCATAACTTACAGGGGGGGTTATTTTGGCTGACAGCTTCAGTGAGTGAATTCCATGGTCATCCAACTCCAAGGCGGAAACGCAGGCCAGAAAGGTCAGGGCCAGGGCAGCTGCTCACCTCAGGGTGGCCACGGAACAGGGAGAAGGGAGGAGCTGTGGGGGGACGCACCCCCCGGGCACGCTGGCGTGATCCCTCTTCCAACAGTCCGTTAGCCCAGAACTCAGAGCCCACAGTGAGCAGACTCCCCGCTGCCTTCCCTCAACCACCTTCCATCGCCCACCTGGAGGCAGGAGGCTTCCGGGGACACTCCGAAGCAAAGCTGCCCAAGCTCCGGTGTGAACACAGCGCACACCTCACACGCGCCCACGACGGGCAGGGTGGAGTGCAGAAGACTGCAGTGGGGCGATCGGCCCCATCTCGCAGCTCCTCAAGCTGGGGACGCAGAGGTGCTGTCTGCGCCTGGCTGGCGTTCGCCTTCCTGTTTTGGCTCTCACAGCTCTCGTCCCCTCACACTGCACAGGGCAGTTTCTCTTGTGAGTGAGCAGGAGTGAGAGGCTGAGCATGCTCAGGACACTAAGCTGGCCTCTCCCCCACTCACAGACAGGCCCTCGGTGCAGCGGTGAGACCAGTGCTGATTCAGGGATGTCTGTGTTCCCAGGCTGCTGCATCGCTGCCTTCTGCCCACCATGGGCTGTTTCTCCTTCGCCATGCCCTTCTGCCATCCACCCTGCTGTGGAGCCAGCTGATTATAGACTGAAACCTCTATGCACTGTGAACCAAATGAACTCTTCCCCCTCTTAACTTAGAGTGTCTCAAGCATTTTATCTCAGCAACAACAAAAGTAACTAAGAACCATATCTATAACAATGTCATCTTCCTCCATTTACCTCCAACTCATCCCCAAATGTTTGATCCATAAATTAAGTGGCCAGGTATGGTGGTGCACAGCTGTAATCCCAGCA
>PVIC010003943.1:21580-65748 GCA_004025085.1 Thryonomys swinderianus | reverse complement strand
GAGGGGAAGGAATAAATATGATACAGAAAGAAAATAAAAGAGCATGTATAAGGGGGGAGGAGGGGGGAGTGGGTAGGGATATGGGTAAAAATGAGAATTAACTTGTGGCATATACTGGTACAAATTTCCCAATGTTATATGTGATTTTGAGATGTATATAAATTGTACCAATAAAGAATTCAATTAAAAAAATAAAAATAAAAAATAAAAAGGGCTGAGAGCTATGCCCAGGGAGCTGCCCCGCCCTAGCAGATGGCACCAACCTGCCAGGGAGCCCCGCATCTGGATGACCTGAGTCCCAGCCACTGTGGCCGCAGGCCACGCCCAGGGACCCTGGCGCTGCCACCTGGGTCTTGGCTTCAGGCTGGGCCAGACAGCAGCGTCCATGGGGGTGCGGCAGCATCGCTGGGACGGGCTCCCCAAACGGCGTGGGGAGAAGGGAGGGGCCCCAGAGCACCATCCACCACCTGCCCGTCCATCCCCGTGCTCCACCCACTGCCCGCTCCTGGCTGTCCATGCCCTGCCATCCCGGCACACCCTCATGCTGCGCCCGCCCCTCCCCCACCGGCCCGGGCTCCTGGCTGGGCCCAGCTCCAGACCTCCAGCCTGTGTCCCCCAGGGCTCTGTATGCCCCGCGGTCCCCGAGGGCCAGCGCTGAGGTCAGGGCTGTGGGCGTGGTCAGGTGTCAGGATGCCAGCAGTGACTGTCCGTGACCCGGGGACACTCTACTACTGAGTGGCACCTCAGTCCTTCTCACTGTTTTTTATTTATTTATTTATTTATTTTGAGACAGGGTCTCGCTTCGTAGTTCAGGCTGGCCCTGAGCTCACTGTGTAGCCCAGGTAAGCCTCGAACTCAGCAGTCCTCCTGCCTCTGCCTCCCGAGTGCTGGGATGACAGGCGTGAGACAACATGTCCGGTTTGTTTGATTTCTTGAGCAGCCATTCTTTCTGGACTGAAATGGAATCTCAGTACTGGTTTAATTTGCATTTCATGAATGACCAGTGATGTTGAATATTTCTTCATGTATTTATTCACTGTTTCTTCTGAGAAATGTCTGTTCATTTCAGATGCTCATTTTTGGATCGGGTCTTTGAATTTGGGGAGCTGATTCTTTTGAGTTCTTTGTATATTGTGGATACTAGTCCTTTGTCTGAAGAGCAGCTGGTAAAACTTTTGCCCACAGAGTGACTCACTGTCATGGTAGGCGCTGTACCACGTGAGCTAAATTCCCGACCCTACTACTCACTTTCAGATACTCCTTACTCTTCCACAGTAGCTGCCTGTCAGGTCTGTTCTCCTGCTGCCTCATCTTCAAATAAACTGTTGCTTTTATTTTAAAAATTCTTTTTCCCACTCTGTGGGTTTTCTCTTCACTCTGTTGGTGGTTTCTCTTACGCTGCAAAAGCTTTTTAAGAAGATGAGATCCCAGTCTGTTGGTTCTTGGTTCTTTGTAGTATTTCCCATGTGCCTGAGGTTTTGTTCATGAAGTATTTGCCTACTTCTATGTCCTAGTCTCTCTTCCAGTAGGTTTAGTGTTTCTGTTTTTTGGTTTTTTTTTTTTTTTGAGACAGGGTCTCACTTTGTAGTTCAGGCTGGCCCTGAGCTCATTATGTAGCCCAGGCAAACCTTGAACTCAGCAATCCTCCTGCCTCTGCCTCCCGAGTGCTGGAATGACAGGCGTGAGCCACCATGCCTGGCACTGTGGTATGTGGTATTGATGGCTGGTGGGCATGATCTTTAGGGCTGGAGATTTAGCTCAGTGGTTCCAATGCCTGCGTCACAAGCGCAAGGCCCTGAGTTTGATCTCTGGTAACCACATACAATGCTGGGCGTAGTGACTCACGCCCACCAGCCATCAATACCACATACCACAGTGCCAGGCGTGGTGGCTCACGCCTGTCATCCCAGCACTCGGGAGGCAGAGGCAGGAGGATTGCTGAGTTCGCGGTGGCTTGCCTGGGCTGCATAGTGAGCTCAGGGCCAGCCCGAACTGGGCTTGTCTTTTTTTTTTTTGAGACCTTGTCTCAAAAAAAAAAAAAAAAAAAAAAAAGCAAACGAGGGGACAGGTGGTGCACACCTGTAGTCCCAGCACTCTGGGAGGCCGAGGCTGGAGGACCGCAAATTCAAGGCCAGATTGAGCAATTTAGTGAGACCCTGTTTCCAATAAAAACGTTATTAAAAGGCTGATGCTGGAGCTTGATGGGGAGGCCCTGTGTTCAGTTCCGGGCCGGTGGAGAGGAAGTGTGAGGTGTGCCCTGGGGCCGTGTGGCCAGGCTGTGGCCAGGCCCGAGGGCTCCTCTGAGCCTGCAGGCTGGGCCTCCCCCGGGCACTCGGCCGGAGCCCAGCTGGGGTCTGCTGCGGGGATGAACAGAGAGGGCTGTGTCCACAGGTAAGTCAGGCCTAGAAAGGGGAAGGTTTATTGAAGGCACCAAGACCTATACTATGTGTCAGCCCGGGGCTTGTCGCCGTGGAAAAACCATTTATTATGAAGGGGTAGTCAAAGAAGCGAATCTCTCAGTATGAACATCTGCTTGGAAAGAACCATCTCACTCTGTGGGTGCTGCTGACCGATTTGGGGCCGGAGATTTAGCTCAAAGCGGTACCGCGCCTACCCTGACTGGGCTGCAGGGAGGCAGACAGGTGGGAGGGCCCTCATGGATGGAGGTGGGGCTATGCTAATGAGAAGGGCGGGTATGCAAAGAGCAAGTGGGTGGGACCGCGTTTGGGAGTCTGCCCTGAACCTGGGCCTTGGGACGGTGTGCGGGTTGGGTGGGAGGCTGAGGACGGAGGATCAAAACGACAGGTCCCCCCCACCCCCGCCGCAAGTTAGCGGGACCGTCCCAAAGTGAAAACTCACAAGGAATGCGGGTGTAGCTCAGTGCAAAGGCCCTGGGGTCCAGGGCTGGAGTCGGGAAAGGAGAAGAAAAGCTGGTTGTAGGAAGCACCGTGCAGGTAGCCTCCGGCCCTTGCCCGGACAGAGCGCCTGTTGAGGTCCGCCGCGGCGGGAGGGGACGGTGACTCAGCGGCGACGGCGGGGTGGGAAACGCCCCGCAGGAAGGGCTGGCCCCGCGCGCCCCGGGGCAGGACCTGCCTCGGCCTTCCGCCCACTCTCAGGTGCGCCCCCGCCAGGTCTGCGTGACGTGAGTTCATTTGCTGGATGATCACCATTGTCCGAAACCTCGGCGTCTGTCTTCCTAACAGCCCACCGAGAGTGGGTAAACCGAGGCTCAAGAGTCCCACGGTGGCGGGGCTCGGGGCGGTGGGGAGGGCTGGGTGCGGCCCTGGGTCCCACCGCCCTGCACAGAAGGTGAAGGCGGCAGCAGGGCGGGGGTATGCTGATGCGGAGGCGTGGCCCGGTGGTGGGCGTGGCCTCGCAGCTCTGAGCCTGCGCGGTAGCCCCAGCTGGTGCCCACCCTGGCTATACCAGTCGTCCCAGCCCAGGATGGTGGTCAGTGTCGCTGAGCCCTGCTGTGGCCTGAGTAGGGGGAAAGAGGCCAGAACAGGTCACCACTACTACCAGCGTGGCTGTTTCTAGGAGGGAAACTGAGGCTCAGTGAGCTGGAGTGGCCAGGACACCAGGACACCGCGTCCACACTGTTCCGGCCCCACCGGGCCCGAGCGCCTCCCTAGCCACAGCTCTCCTAGCCTCCTCCGGAGAGGCCCGAGGCGAGGGCAAGCCGCCCCCTTAGGCGTCCCCACTGCTGTCGGACTGCTCGGTCCATCATCGGTCCGTTCGTCCGTCCATCCCTCTTACACTCATTTTCTCTTTGAGATGGGGCAGGATTTGAGTTTGGTAAGTGTCCCTGCCCTCCAGGACTGGGGATCCCCAGTCCTTTTTATTCTTTGAGTCAAAATCTCTAAGTCACTAAATTACCCAAACTGGCTTGTAACTTGTGACCTTCCTGGCTCAGCCTCCTGAGTGCTAGGATTTCAGATGCCTCACACCTCACAGGGCTGGGACTCCGGAGGTTTAAGGGAGGCCTGGAGCTGGGCCACATCTGCCATCCTGGCAGGTAGGGACCGTGGGGGGATTGTAGCCCAGGGCTGTCCTTGGTGATGTCATCTCCGGTGCACAAGCCGCTGGCCCTGGCCAGTGTGAACTTGAACTCAGCCTTGATGGAGACCTGGTGCCTGGGGAGTGCCATGGACCTTCTTCCTTAGCAAAAGGAAAAAGTGTAGAAAAGAGGGTGGGGCGGGCAGCAGGCAGGGAGGCTCCTGGGCTCCCACAGGAAGGAAGCGCCTGGGCTGGCCACTGCTTCCTGGAGCTGCAGCTGCACAGAGCGCTGCGGGCTGGGGAAGCCTCAGCGGCCTGGGCAACAGCCCAGCTGCATCCGGAGCATGGGTGGGCAGGTCCCTGCTCAGCCCTGTCCAGGTGCAAGGCTGGCAAGAACAGACCTTTCAGCGGCTTATTCTGGAGTAATCGTGTCGCAGGTGGGTTCCTGTTCAGGGTCTTGACATCCTGAACAAAGAAATTAGCAGAACATAAACCTGGTGGTGCTGGTGCAGGAGGCTGAGGCAGGAGGATCACTGCAAGATCAAGGCCAACGTGGAAGTCTTTTTTTTTTTTTTTTTGCACCTGGGACCAAACTCAGAACTTTGGACTTGCTAGGCAGGCACAGTGCCACTGTTGTTCTTGTGGATGCCCTACCCATTACCATTCCAGCTGTTGAACTCCTATTCATCCTTCAATGCCCAGCCTCATTATCCCCTCCTCTCTGTAATCTCCCCAGCACGTTGCCCTGCCTCATGGGACTAGGGGTGTCTGCCTTTGGCTCTGCTCCGGAACCTGGAAGGATGTCAGGGCAGAAGCTGTTCATGACTCCGGCCTGTCTACAGCATTCGCGTCCCTCGTTGACTCACCAGTGAGAGTGTAAGCATCCTGGCCCTTGCTCCCTCTGCTGGGGGAGCTCGGCACATTCACCCCCGCTCTCACACCCAAGGGACCATGGGAAAGGGATCAACACGTGGTGCTGTGGGAAGGGCAGGTGGAGGGGCTGAGTCAGGCTGCTGTAAGCCCTGGTCCTGCCTCAGCCTCCGGGTAGGGAGGATGATGGGTGTGGGGCACCACACGGGGTCGAAATGATTGCCATACAAACCGCATCCGAAAAAAGCTGCTCCTCGGAAATGTCCCCAAACCCCGCGTACTTACTATCTGCTGTGTAGCAGCACTAGGAGGGGAGAACCCGCCATGAACAGATGGCCACGGTGCCGCAGCACATCTGTGCAAGTGTGAAAGTGAGAGGAAGCCAGCCAAGATGGTGCGTTCTGGGAGGCTGAGGCAGGTGGATCTCAAATTCAAGCCCAGCCTGGGCAACTTGGCAACTTAGTGAGACCCTGTCTCAAAATAAAAAATAAAACCCAGCACTCGGGAGGCAGAGACAGGAGGATTGCTGACTTCGAGGCTTGCCTGGGCTACATAGTGAGCTCAGGGCCAGCATGAACTACAAAGCGAGACCCCGTCTCAAAATAAATAAATAAATAATAAAAAACAGGCTGGGGGTGCAGCTCAGTGCAAAGGTAACCCCTCTTTTAGAAAAACCAGTCTAGGATGTTGGATGTAGAAGGATGAACAGAAGCTTGCCAAACTGGAGGGGGCAGGGTCAACAAGGAGCAGCTTTTTGTCACTGAGTCAACAGCATAAAAGAAAGTAAATTTTCAGAACTAAAATGCAAATGAGTACATCGTTTTTCACGAACACATAGTGTTATATTTGGATACTCTGAGCTGACACATGCCTGGCGCACACCAGCAACTCCCACCCCAAGGTGGGCTTCTGCAGAGGCGGGGCCGGAGACAGAGGGGGAGCCCTCCTTCACTCAGGGTGGGGAGATGGAGCGTAGAGCTTCACGAGGGAGATAAAGGGGGTCAGAGGTCGCCAGGCATAGTGACGCACACCTGTCACCCCAACACTGGGAGGCTGAGGCAGGGGGCTCGCAAGGAGTTCCAGGCTACATAGTGAGATCCTGTCTGAAAAAAATAAAAAGTGTTGGGCGTGGAGCTCCACGTAAAGAAGCCGGGTTCACCGCTCAGTACAGAAAAAGAAGGAAGGGAAGGAAGGCTCAGAACCCAGGTGCGCCGCACGCCAGCCGCTGGGGCCTGGTCTGCCTCCTCCCTGGCGCCTCAGACGGCACAGAAAGGGGCTTCTCATCGGAGAGCAACGACTGTGTCCCTGAACGGTAAAGCCGGCGAGAGGAGCTGGGCTGAGCCAGGCGAAGCCTGCAGACCCCGATTCTGCGCCCAGCAGACGCTGGCTGCCTCCTACCACGCGTCTTACAGGTGGGGCACTGAGGCCCCAGGGACAGTGACCATGACCCTGCGCGGAGGCAGCTTGAGGGACAAAGCAGCTTGCTTTTGGCACATGCAATAGCTATTTTCATCACCTGAACGTGTTTTACACACACACACACACCACACACACACACACGTTTGTCTGGGGCTAGTAAAAGGCCCAACACCAGTGCCAGGCGTGGTGGCTCACGCCTGTCATCCCAGCCCTCGGGAGGCAGAGGCAGGAGGGTTGCTGAGTTCGGGGCTTCCCTGGGCTCCATAGTGAGCTCAGGGCCAGCCTGGACTGCAAAGCGAGACCCCGTCTCAAAAACAAAAACAAAAACAAAAGGCCCAACACCAGAGGGCCACAATTTAACGCGAGCACTTCGGGCAAAGCGCGAAGCTGCACACCCGCCCGAGGGAAAGCCGTCTTCTGTCTTCCTCGGGCTGCACCTAAGTGTCCAGGGGGGCGCAGGCGGAGCCCTCGCCGCGGGCCGGGTGCCTGGGCTGTGGGCTCGGAGCGGCCAGGGACGCCGGGCAGCTGGGCGAGAGCGCCGGGACCTCCCGGCCGCCCCGGCCCCGCCCTCGCGGGCACCACAGCTCTGGGCCCTTCCCGTGCGAGACGTCCCTCCCGCGGCGCCGCCGCCGAGTGGCCCAGGCTCACCTGCTGACTCGTTGGAGGTGGCAGCTCACCAGGCTGGGCCAGTCGGAGGGGCCGCGCCTCCTCTACAGCCGCTGGGCGACAGAGCTGCCGGCGGAAGAGTCGGTCTCGAGACGCCCCTTCAAGTCAGTAGCTAACTGGCCTTTGGCATGAGGCAGCGTCAGCCCCCGCTCATGGCTCAGTTTCCTCGCCTGTAAAACAGGCTGGGCCAGCCCTGACCGATGGTGTGAAATGTCCAGTGGTATCTAAGCACAACTCCACCGGGGTCCCCGGCCCTAGTCCTTGGTCGCCTGGGCCTGGGCAGGTCCCCGCAGAGCAGAGGCGCCATCCTTGCCCTTGCAGCCCTCTGGCACGAGTGCCGTGAATGCCGGAGGCCGGAGGGCAGAGGGCAGGGACAGCTGGCCGGAAGGAAACGGTGCGGGCCGCTGTCAGAGGCTGGGCGGCCGGAGAGATGAGCCTCGGCAGAAGGGGCCGGACCGGGTTCTCCAGCAGTGACCTCGCTGGGCTCAGGCGTGGGGCCCGGAGGCCCAGGGCTCCCGAGAGCAGCCAGGCTGTGGTGCCGCAGCGTCCCGGGCGCACGCAGGGATGCCGTGCGGGCAGCGAGGGCATCAGCGCCACGGCTGGGGGTTGCCACGAGGGAACAGGTTCTGGTGTTTCCCGCTCTCGGGTGGCTTCAGGCACAGAGCGCTCCAGCAACACAGGAAACCGCAGCGCGGAGGTCACTGGGGGGCCCGGGTGTGTTCACCCCCTCACTTCTGCACCCCGACTTTTAGCTTTGAGAGGTCTCACCAAACTGCTCAGGCTGGGTCTCCATTTGCAATCCTCCCGCCTCAGCGTCCACTTCATGGCGGCCCTGGCTGCTGGCGGGGCCTCTACCAGGAGAGAGCCGCTCTGGGCGCGAGACTCGTGGGGGAGGGGCGGCAGCCGCGGGAGGAGGCCCGTCTGCTTTGCCCTCAGGAACACAGCGGCTGGCACAAAGGCTGCGGGCTCTGCGCAGGGCTCCGGCGGCCCCTTCCTTCCGGCCTTCAGGGCGGGAAGTGTCTTCCTCTCCAAGGTACACGCCTGGCACCGTCCCACCCCGCCACGGATGTGTGCGGCTGCAGAGGACGAGCATGCACCACCGAGTGGACCCCAGCTCTCTGTAAAATGGATTTGGATCAGGGTGTTCCCAAGCTGCCCAGACTGGCCTTGAACTTGCAACCCTTCCACCTCAGCCGAGTGCGCTACCACTGAGCTGCACCTCTGGGCCATCAAAAATGTAAAAAACCATATGGTGCTTTGGAACTGAATTTTGTCTTTAAGGATCAAACTCATTCCTTAAAACCTCAGGCATATTTTGCAGCTGAAGTTTTGTTCTGTCAGGAGACAGGGTCTCACCATGGGGCTAGCGCTGGCCTTCAGCTCCCGTGCTCTGGTGACTTCCTGCCTCAGCCTCCTGAGCAGTGGGGACAGCAGGTGCCCGTGGCCATACCTGGCAATAGGCCTTTCCCTTATCTCTCTCGCTCCTTTGCTCCCCCAGCACATGGGTACCGGTTGGCACGTCTGGTGAGACAGTTGCGCCTTGTGTGGGTCCCCATGGGTCTGCCCCCAGGACACAGAACTTTCTGTAGTCAAGCAAGTGACCCAGGTGTGGTGGCTTGTGCCTGTCCTGGCACTCAGTAGGCTGAGACAGGAGGCACCCCACAAGCTCAAGGCCAGCCTGAGATACACAGTGAGTTCAAATGCAAAGCAAGGTCCTGTCTCAAAAAAATAAAGTCAAGCAAGTGCCTGGGTGTGTGTAGGGGCGGACACCTGTAGTCCCAGCTCTTGGGAGGCTGAGGGAGGAGGGTGGTACGTTTGTGTCCAGCCTGGGCAGCTCAGGGAGAGCCTGCCTCAGACAAATAACTGCGGGAATGGAGCTAAGTGGTACATCACCCCAGGTTCAATGCCCAAGGCCAGAAACATAAATCAAAATAAAGCTTTGGGCTACAGCTCACCTGCTTACCTAACATGCACAAGGCCCTGGGTTCCAACCTAGTAAAACAAGATGAAATCACAGAAAGTCTTCAGAGCATGGGGCAGACACGCTCGGCTCGCGGGGTCCCCCTTGTGGTGTCTGTGGAAGTGACCGCGTGGAGTCACAGCTGTTCTGATTCCAGGTCAAGCTTCTGAGCGCCAGGCGCCTGCAGCAAGCGCGTGGGGCGCGGAGCGGGAACCCGACGTGAGCACACCGCTGCACACACGGGGACGCGCGCGTGGATGGCCAGAGAGGCCAGGGAGCAGCTCAGCGGTGAGCCCTGGCCCGCAGCGCACGGGTCCCTGGGTTCTGTCCCCAGGTCGGGAAACAGGAGACCCGGAACCAGAGGCGACCCGCAGCTCAGCGTGGCCTCAGACTCACGGGGGTCCTCCCGTCTCAGCCTCCCCCGCGCTGGCATGACAGGCCTGCACCACCATGCCCGGGCGAAGCCGCAGCCCCTCCGCCCCGCCCCCTCCCCATAGCCCAGCCTGGTACCGGCGGAAGTGAAGGGGCTGACCGAGGAGACTGCAGAGAAGCAGCATTTGCTGTTCGGTTTGAAGGAAACACGGCTCCTTCCCTGGCCCTGTGTAAACGCCCTTGCAGGGGACCTGTCTTGTGTCCCCAGAACACCTGACACCTTTCAATTTCAGCCCAGATAAAAAATAAAACCCAGTAGCAGGCGGGCCTGGCCTCATGCTCCGGGCCCCTCCTCTGGGGCAGCGCAGGAGCCCGGGCACGCACTCACCCTGTGGCGCTGGGCTGGCTGAGCCCGCGAAGCTCACACACCCCCGCCCGAGCTTGTCCTCCTGCCTCAGCCTCCTGAATGCCGGAGGTCACAGTTGTATACCACTGGGTACGGAGACCAGCCGGCGCTGGGACTGCTCCAGGGTGCTGGGGCAGGAGGACAGGTGCAGCCAGGTCACAGAGCCCCTCCGGGCCCCACCTGCAGGGGGGCCGCGTGTACCACACCCTCCGGGCCCAGGGCTGGCTGGGCAGGAGACAGTGCGATGTCTGCAGGCTTCCTCATGCCAAGGCTTCGTGCCCGTCGCTGCTGTGCCCTCTCCCTGAGCCTGCGGGCCACGGGCCACGGGCACAGTCCTGCACACATGGGCCGAGGCTCAGGGCCGTGAGGCCCTGGGTGGCTCCTGGCCCCGCCCCCACCGGAAGAGCCCCAGGGCGGGCCAGGAGCTGGCAGCGAGCAGGGACACAGCACATCGGTCTCCTCTACATTTATTGCAACCACTAAAGACTGAGAACATTCACAACTTCTGAGTTTAGAAAACAGAACTTGCTTTTGGTAACATCACAAACGTCTTCTAGGATTGAGCACGGACCAGATCACTAACACTCCCTACGGGATCCCACGGACGGAAACAAGCCGGGGCAGGCACACCTGGGCGGCGGCACATTGCTGTCGGATGCCCGCTGTCCTCACGGGACCCTGCAGCCGAGAGGACACAAAGGACACTGACTGAGCCGGCCGCGGGCACACGGCTGGCTTGCGTGCAGTGCTCCCTCCCCGGCCTCCCGGTGCCGCCAGGGCGGTCTGGCCTGCGCTGTCCTCGCCCCGGCCCCGGGGCAGGCATGCTGGGTATGGGAGCACCAGGGTGCGTCCTGTCCCGGGGCTACCGGCCCACGGCCCACACGAGGCTGGAGGGGGGCGACAGTGTAGACCCCGACCTGGCTTCCTGCCCCCCACAGGCTGGCTCCAGGGCTGGACTGAGACACAGCAGCAGGGACCTGGCGCAGCCCCCGAGGGCTGTGGCTTGGGGAGTGAGGAGCCTGACTCACAGCCCCGCGCCACACCCCGGCATGGAGGCGCAGCCTGGGTGCCGGCAGCGCGCGCGGTCCCCAGGTTTGAGCACATACTCAGAGCTCCGGTGGCCCTTTCCCTGGGGAAAGGCCAGCCCTGAGCACGCTGCCCGCAGATGCATGCCGGGGGACTGGGCCAGCGGGGTACCCTGAGCTGCCTTCCTGCTCCATACAAAATTACTTTGTTTGGAGATGGTCTCACTATGTGGTCCAGGCTGGCCTTGAACTTGCGGCAATCCTCCTGCCTCAGCCTCCTGAACGCTGGGGTTGCAGGTGTGCACCCCACACCTGGCTTCCGAACAGCTTCTGCTGCTGTGGCACAGGGAGTGGCCCCTGCAGGAGGCCTGCTGTGCGCCAGAGGCAGCGGTGGGGTCTCTGGCTCTTGGGACGGCTCAGAGACGACGCGGTGACGCACAGGTTCTCATCCTGTGGCAAAGGCCGCTCACGGCCGTGGCGGCGGCTCTGAGGAGGCGGCTCCGGGAGGGGCCTGCCCTCGGGCTGGGGTCCACGGTGCGCGCCCCGTTCGGGGCCACTCAGGACTGGTATGCCACGGGAGAGGGCTGTGGGGAGTGAGGAGATTCCCAGCCCACGGCCCACAGCAGCCACAGGGCCGGAGCCCCTCGGTGGGCGGTAGCGACCCCTGCGTGCGGTTCCCCGGTCCCACGCGTTCCCTGGTCCCGGGCCCTCCCTGGCAGGCGGGCGTGCCTGAGCCGCGTGACGGGAACGCTGGCTGTCACCGAGGGGACGACCCGACTGGATGAGGGGCTGCAGCAGGCTGGGGCATAGGCGGCTGCAAGGAGCAGCCGGCAGGCGGGTGGTTGGCGGGCCCTCTGGCCTGGCTCAGGGCCACCTCGGGGGCTGGGTGCGCCTGGCGCTGCGGGAAGCCTGGGAGTGGAGACGGCCATGTCCAGACTGTGTCCCTCACAGGATGAGATAATTTTACCAGTCGGTTTATTTTTATGTAGCCTGGGCTGGCGATCCCCGTCTCGGTCTCCCGAGCACCGTGACTAAAGGCGTGCGTCCCCAGGGTGGCTTGTGTTTTTCTGGTGGCACCTGATGTTCTGGGGAGTGAGACCGGCGAGGACGGCGGACACAGGGCTGCAGGCACGGACCGCGCGTACCTATTTGTTGGCCCGCTTGTGTCTGTACATCTGCATCATCCGCTGGCGGAAGACGTCGAACGTGTCCTCCTCCTGCGCAGGGCCGTCGGCACCCAGGCCCTCCCCCTCCGAGGGGGCTCCCCTGCAGAGGTCGGCGGGGGTCAGGGGACTCAGAACTGACCCATCACAGGGTGGCAGGGAAGCCCCACCCCCATGGGGCCTCCGTCCCAGCAGGAGCCCAGTAGTGTGGGTACTGCCCAGCGGCACCCCAATGCCCACTGCAGTTACCTATGGGCCCTCAGACCCCCAACCCTGGCCTCTGTGACCACCGGAAGGTGCCACCTGGCCCTGAGGCCCACAAGCAGCTTGGCCAGGGTGCCGGGCCAGGTGCCGCAGTCTCACGGGAAGGTGCCCTTGTGACATACAGGCTGACGGGCTCGCGGATGCCCTTGCCGCAGGAGCCCAGGCCACGGCCCTCCTTCCAGCCCATCTTCTGCAGCATCTGGAAGCCCACGTTCTTGTCCGTCAGCTTCTGCTGGGCGAAGTCCAGGTCCTGGGGCTTCTGCGGAGAGACAGGGCCCGGCCATGGCAGCTCCCCCACGTTAGGGGTATGGGGAGGCTTGGAGCCCCTCTCGTGCAGTGGGAAGAGCCACAGCAAAGCCACATGCCAGCAACGGGGAGGCGGAAGCAGGAGAATCACCACGAGTGCAGGACAGGTCTGCACTACACAATGAGGTCAAAGGTAGCCTGAACCACAAAGTGAGATCGTTTCAAGAAAAGAAAAAAAAACCCTCAAAGGGTAAGTGAGGCACACCAGTGATCAAAGCTACTGGGGAGGCCGAGGTAGGAAGATCACAGTTGAGGACACTGGGCAACTTGATGAAACCCTGTCTCAAAAAAACACTGACAGAGAAGGACCGGAATTCCCAGAGGTGAGCTCCTGCAAGCGGGGCAAGGCGGGCTCCAGCATGGCGGGAAGGAGTCCAGGCGAAGCCTCTCTCTGATGCATTTTGTCCGTGGACATCGGAGTTGGACATAGGACTATAGCTTTTACAGGCACTGGACATGCAGACCGGGCTGTCCAGCAACCCTCCTGGACATGCCTAGAGCTTCAGCACCGGGGCTGGCAGTGTCCTTCAAGCCCTCTGCTGATCACGTGTAGCCCGAGCCCAGCCCTGCTGATGGTCACGCTCACCTTCTTTTTGGACATGGGACGTCCCCGAGGTCTGTCGTAGGCGATCCGGACAGGCTCATGGACTGTAAGAGAGACACACGCTCAGGCCGGGGATTTAGCTCAAGCAGTGCCGCGCCTACCTTCAAAGCACAAAGGCCCAAATCCAATGCCTGGTAATGCAAAAAAAGAAAAAAGAAAAAAAGACGCAGCTACACAGATGCTCTGAGCTTTCCACGCATCAGGAGAGGCGCCAGTCCCGTGCCCTCCTGTCCTCTTAGAGGGCGCGCAGATGGCAGGGAATGGCAGGGAGGCAGGAGCCCGGCAGCAGGCGCGGGCACTGCGGACTGAGGAGTCGCCTCCACCAGGGCCCGTCCCAGCACAGCCCCAGCCCCAACCGTGTGCAGGCCTAACACCCGCTGGTCCGGGTGTAGGTGCCCAGACGCCGCAGTCAGGACGGTGCGGCCTCCTGCGAGGAGCATGCAGCGCGGACCTGCACCGTCTACTGCTGCGGTTCCGGAGATGCTCTGAGCTCTCCACGCACCAGGAGAGGCGCCAGTCCCGACCAGGAGGGGTCTGACCCTGCTCCGGGGCACGCTGCCCGGAGGGGCTTGCGGGAGCCACGGTCACCACTGCCCGGAAAGGGGCCGGTCAGCCAGGGCGGGAAATGCTGGACTGAGGGGCTAGGATCCCGCAGAGCGCAGGCAGCAGGGCAGAGCTCTCACTGCTGGGCTGAAAGCCCCGGAGTTCTGAGGAAAAGCCCAAGGCTGGGCAGACGTACACACGCAGGTCCCCAGGCACTGGCCCTGGACTCCCCCAGACCGGAGCCCGCACCCACCTTGGGGCTCCTGGATGAGGCACACCCGCTTGGGGGCCGGGATCAGGCCGACTCTCAGCGACTTGCTGCTCACCCTCTTCCGGGGGAAGCAGGCGCCCCCGGAGGCCTGGGGCAGACCGGGAGCCGCCGCGGTGTCGTCCTCAGCAGCCTCACCGGGGAGGCCATCGGTGGGGGTGTGGCCCTCAGCACCCCCTGCCTCGGTGGCCCCTGTTCCTGGCCTGGTGGCTCCACGGGCAGCTGCCCCCTCCGGGTCTTCCTCATCCTCCTCATCGCCCTCCTCCTCCTCCTCTTCTTCCTCCTCCGCCTCCTGCATCGCCTCGGGGCTCCCCAACTCCGCCTCCTGCACGGGGCCCTGGTCCTCCAGCTGCCTTGCCCCTTCGATGGGGCCTCCGGGGCTCTCCTGAGAGTCCCCGCTTTGGCCACCACCCGAGGCAGGCAAGGGGAGAGGGGACGACGCGAACCGGATGGAGGGGCACAGTTCCAGCACTTTCTTCCGATAGAATTGGAAAGCAGAGCTGCTCTGGTCATGGAGAAACCTGGGACACAGACGGAGACACGTGGTCGCAGCCGAGTCCAGACACTGGCCACGGACAGGCCTGAGCATGCGCAGGTCCCGCGCCGACTGCAGGCTGCGCGTGGGGTGGAGGCGCAGGTCCAGGGCAGGAGGGAGGCCAGGCTGGCCGGGACGGAGCTGGCTCGGCCCACACTGTGCCGCGTCTGGCAGTGCAGCCGTGCGCAAGGCCACTGGGTTTTGCGTGCCTGACACCCTGCGGTGCGCCAGCCGTCCGGGCAGTCCCGGAGCCCACACCAGACCGGCGAGTGCACCCGGCTCCGCGGGGCTGTGATGCTCGCACGGCATCGGGGTCATCTGCAAGCGTGAGGGAGACGCACTCCACGGCTGCCGCAGAGGCCGCCAGGGCCAGGGCGAGGCTGCGGCAGCTGCACGGCTGTCCGGGAAACACCACGCCACAGCCGTGCAGAGCTCTGCACCGAACGCCCCGCGCTCAGACAGAGCCAGGCAGGAACACGGACACCCTCACCAACACGCAGTCGCTCTGCGGTGCCACGGAGCGGCGCGTCCAGGGCTCCTGCACGTCACACAGCGCCGTGCCGCTAGCCCGGCCCCGGCCCCGGCCCTGGCCCTTGTCATCTTTCCTTTGAGACAGGGTGACAGCCACTGGACTGCTCAGGCTGGGCCTCAATTTGCAGTCTTTCTGCTTCAGCCATCGGAGTGCTGGGATTGGACTTGCCCTGCCGCGCCTGACCTTGAATCTCCCTATGTGAGGCAGGAAAACTTAAGACTTGATATCCAGGCGTGCTGAGAAAAAGACTAATTGTGAACTTTTCACTATATAAAATACTTCTGTCTACAAAACATACTAAAAGGCAAAGATGACCAGAGCGGAGGAAAGTGAACGGAAGCACATCAGAGATGAGACTCAGAAACCTTGAGAAAGCAAAAATCCCGAGCCCAGTGAGGACGCAGAGACACAGAGACCTGGGCCGGGCTCAGCAAGGCCCGGCTCGGCCCCAGCCCTGCACCACAGGCAAACAGCCCCGAGTGGCAGGAGGGAGCCAGCCACCCAGGAAGCCAAGCGTGCCGGCCACAAGCTCCAGGCAGCCTGGGTGCCCGCAGTGTGTCCGAGTGAAAACTAGGACATGCTGGGGATGCTGGCCCTGGGCTCCACCCTCATCCTGGGAGAAAACAAGACGGGCGAGCGGAGGGAGGGAGGGAGCCAGCACACCGAGAAATGCGTGGCGGGAGGGGACGGTGCTTTCTGGAGTTTGCCCCCTTGGGTTTCTTTTGAGGGGGTTTTCAGATTCTCACTGTGAGCCCAGGCTGGCCTTGAACTCAGAGCCACCCTCCTGCTTCAGCCTCTTCAGTGCTGAAAACATTTTGTGATTTTTTTTTTTTTTGAGACAGGGTCTCGCTGTGTAGTTCAGGCTGGCCCTGAGCTCACTATGGTGCCCAGGCAAGCCGCCGCGAACTCAGCAATCCTCCTGTCCCTGCCTCCCGAGTGCTGGGATGACAGGCGTGAGCCACCACGTCCGGCACTGTGGTATGCGGTGTTGATTGTTGGTGGGCGTGAGTCTCCACGCCAAGCACTATATGTGGTTACCGGGGATCGAACTCAGGATCTTGTGCTTGTGAAAACCACTGAGCTAACCCTCCGGCCCAACATTTTGTGATTTTTAACTGGAGTAATATGAATGCTGTACTTAAATTAAAAAGTGAAAAATAAGCCTAGCATTAAATCAAAGCAGAAACGGGAGAAATGGCTAGGATGGCAGATGTGACCAGCACACTCCGAGAGGATGGGTGTCGAGGCACTGAGGTGAGCCAGGGGCACCTACAGGGCTCTGTGCAGCAGCTGTGGTGGCACCTCAGCCGCTGTCGGCACAGTACAGGCTCCAGAGAGCTGGAAGCGCAAGGGTCGGGTCCAGGTGGGGACACAGCCCGGTCTCTGTGCCGCCCTGGCAGGGGCCCAAACTGTCCCCTCGGAGACCCGCGGGCTCCTAAGGATTCCCACAACCTCCTGCTACGAGAGCTTGGAGATGCGCCCCACGCATTGGCCGGTGCCCACCAGCAGGCGGACATGCCCAGATGCAGACCCGCATCCTCTGGGGAGCCCTTCTGGGGCCCGCATGGGCCCCGGCTGCCTCCTGCCCTCGGCACAGGCCTAGCTGTAGGAGAGTCTCCACGCCCAGTGCGCCCCCTACAGGACCGTGGGGCTGTGCGCTCCCAGGGACGGCGCAGCCTACGCACCACAGGTCGGGGTTGTCCGCGCTGTTCTCTATGCTGAACTGCTCGATCTCTGGTCCCACCTGGGCGACGAACCTGGCCAGTTTCTCTGCAGTCTCCATGGTCTTCGCGTCGACTACAAAACACAACACCTGTTGCTGCTCTGGAGCTTAGAGCTGTGGGTCCCTTCCCAGCCTCAAGGCTCGGCAGCTGTCCCAGGGGCAGGGACATGTCCCCCCAGCTGACAGGGCCCCTCTGTGGCAGCTCTCCTGGCATGCCCCCCTCAGGCGACCCACCCGAACCTCGCCTGGGCCAGCTCAGCAGACACCACTGCGGTGGCCTGGAGGAGGGCGGGCTGCCAGCGGGAAGGGACATGACAGGTCTGGGGCTAACAACTGGCACCTGAGCCGGGAGGGGGCAAGACGGGGTCAGAGGCCGGGGAGGCTGTGGGCTGTGGCCCAGGCAAATGGAGAATCTTTGCGGGGCGCTGGGCCGCGGTCCTGGGGTCCACCCTGGCACTGCATAGAAGTCCACGCCCGAGAGAGAGGTGCACAGGTTCTCTCGATGCCACAATGCTTCCTGGAAGGGCTGGGGCACCAGGACCACTGAGCTACCCTCTGGCCCCTCCCTCCTTCCTCCGGTAGGTGAGGACCATGCCAACGGAGATGCTCAAGCATTGTTTTTTGTTTGTTTGTTTTTTTGAGACAGGGTCTCACTACGTAGCCCAGGGAAATTCTGAACTCAGCAATCCTCCTGCCTCTGCCTCCCGAGTGCTGGGATGACAGGTTCGTGCCATCACACCCGGCAGTAAAACATTGTTCTATGCCCAAAAGCAGAACACAGGGATGCGGAGAGAGTGGTGTGGTGCCACCTCAGCATCTGCACACACTTTGTCCTGGCGGGTGCTATGGCAGCACTCTAGACTTTACCGTAGAGCACCTGGCAACCGGGACTCGGGCGCACTGGCAGTGGTGTGTCAGCCCCACCCTCAACAGGCGTGACCACACCTGTTACCTTCCCACACTGCCCCATCCCGTCAGCACCCACCGTGGTCCGCAGGGTCGCAGGGGGCAGAGGTCCCTGGGGCTTCGGTGGCATCGGTTCCTGCCTGCTTGGGGGACTTGAGGGTAGGACCGCAGGCGCCTGGGCTGGTGGCCAGAGAAGCAGGTCTGGCAGGGTCTGGCGGGCAGTCCTTGGTGGCACAGCTCCCCCCCGGTGGGGGCAGCTTGGGCTGCCGCCCGAGGGGCTTCAGCCTGGTGCCTGAGGACAGGAGCGTCTGAGTCCCTGTGGTCGCTCGCCGGGCCTTCCAGCCACGCAGGCCCTGGGCACGGAGCAGCCGGCGCCGCTGGCCAGGGAGCAGCCTCCTCTTGAGACTCTGCACGGTGCGCGCGTACAGCATGGCCCGCACAGCGCACTCTCCCGGGACCGGCTTCTGGCCTGTGCCCACGGGGGCCTGGCTCCCGCGCTGGGCCTCAGCCAGCTTCAGCTTATAGTATTTGTACTCCAGGCTGTTCTCGTCCGACAGGAACCTAGGGACAAGGGAGAGAGGCATGTGTGGGCACAATACCGCACCAGTCCCTGCCCTGAGCTGGACTGGGCAGGCCAGGCAAGCGCCCGGTGCTGAGCCTGTGAGCCAGGGTCTCTCTGAGGTGCCCAGGCCGGGCGTGAGCTTGCGCTCCTCCTGCCCCAGTGTCCCGAGTGCTGGGGTCACAGCGGGCAGCACGGCTTCCAGCTCCGCGAACCACTCCACCCTCTGCTGCTGGGGCTGCGTGTCTCTCAGGGTGCTGAGCAGGCCCAGGACGCCACCCTGCGCACAGCGACCTCGGCGGCCCTGAGGGACTCAGTCACGGGCCCACTCACCTTGTCAGCCACCGGAAGTCACCTGGCTTCCCCGTCTCGTGCTTCCTTGACAGAGGCTGGGCTGCTCCACCTGTGCACCTGCGTCTACTCCCCTCCACACGGCCTGACTGTGCTGCGGACTTGGATTTGACTCTCGGCTGGTTTTCTTCCCAGTGCTGGGACTCAACCAGTGCCTTCACATTCACCTACATCCCCAGCCTTTTTGTGGGTACAGGGATGTGGATGATATGTCACTTGTTTGTAACTCTCCTGCCTCAGCTTCCCAAGTGGCTGAGAGTACAAGTGGGCACTACTACATCTGGATTAAAATGTATTTTTTTTTAAATACCAGAGATTGAACTCAGGACCTTGTGCTTACAAGGCAAGTGCCAGAACCATTAAGCTAAATCTCTGGCCCCCTCCTTACTTCTTCCAGTAAGTGAGGATAATGCCAACTGAGATGCTAAAGCATCGTTCTTGTTTTTTTGAGATGGGGTCTCACTTTGTAGCTTTGTAGTTCAGGCCAGCCCTGAGCTCACTGTGTAGCCAGGCAACCTGGAACTCAGCAGTCCTCCTGCCTCTGCCTCCCAAGTGCTGGGATGACAGGCGTGTGCCACCACACTTGGCAGTAACGCATTGTTTACGCCCCAAAGCAGGCCACAGGGATGAGCAGAGTGGTGTGGTGCTGCCTCAGCATCCACACGCATCCTTGCCCTGTGGGGTACGATGGCAGGCACAGCTCCTGTGTCCCAGAGAGGCTCTGCCCAGAACAGACAGCACCCTGCGGCCAGCTGCGGCAGACCTGGGAGCTGGAGTCTAGGTCAGAGCCACCAGCCAGGGGCTCCGCTCACCACACACCACTGCTCAAAACAGACAGCCCCTGGTATCCGCAGCACAGAATGCACGCGGGACGCTCCTGGCCATGCCGCAGACCTACCAGTGAGCAGGGTCCTCCGTGAGGGCGGCTCTCTCCCGCGGGGACAGGGTGCCTCCCACGACGCGCATGACGAGCTGGTCAATGGTGTCCACCGCCCTGTAGTCCGCTCGCTGTGGGACTGCTGGAACAGAGTGGTGTTCTGAGAGGCATGGCAGACGGTGTGTTGACGGCCCGGCGTGGAGCCCACGCAGAACCAGCAGCCGACAACCTCACACCACCCAGGGCCTGGACGTGCACACTACTGCAGCAGACATGAAGCTCTCGGGAGACACCCCTCAGAGCGGCCAGGGCTGGGTGGGGCCTTTGCCTACGGGGTCCGATGCCCTGGCTCCCTTCCCAGCACTGCAAGATAGACAGGCTGAGTGCGGAAGGGTGGGTTATATGAGTCTCAGTACAAAAGTGAGAAGAAAGACACAGAAAAAGACACAGAGCTGGGGGTGTGGTACATGTCTGTGATCCCAGCACCTAGGAGACTAAGGCAGGAGAATCACCGTGAATTTGACAGCCGCTTGGGCTAATGAGTTCAAGGCCAGTGTCGACTAAACATCGAGAGTTTGTCTTGAAACAAAGCAAAACTACTAATAAGCTAACCTGAAAGTTGAAAAAAATTAGAAGGAAATACACTAGAATAAGATCATGTATAAATGGTACATTTATCAGGACTATTTGTGCTTAAATCTCTATAAATTGAGCAACTATCTTATGATCAGAAAATACATAAGTTAATAAAGAAGAGGCCTCTGACTAATTTTTTTTTTTTGCTTTTTGAGACAGGGTCTCGCTTTGCAGTTCAGGCTGGCCCTGAGCTCACTATGGTGCCCCGGCAAACCGCCGCGAACTCAGCAATCCTCCTGTCCCTGCCTCCCGAGTGCTGGGATGACAGGTGTGAGCCACCACGTCCGGCATTGTGGTATGCGGTGCTGATTGTTAGTGGGCGTGTCTCCACGCCCAGCATTCTATGTGGTCACCAGGGATCGAACTCAGGTCCTTGCGCTTTATGAGGCAGGCGCCAGAACTACTGAGCTAACCCTCCAGCCCCTCTGACTAATTTTTAAGAAGGGAATAGCCATCCCAAGCACATTTAGCTTTGTGTGCAGGCCGGTGCCCAGCCTGGCCGAGGGGCCTTGGAGCTGTCTGGCCCTGGGCACCCTCCCTTGGGACAGGTCGCCCCAGAACTGCCCACCGCTGCAGACCGCCTCCTCTAGGGAACTGTTTTCTTCTTTGTTGGCTCTCATTCCACAAAGCTGCTGGTTTTCTACGATTTTACAAAAAAATCTGAAGTTCAAAATCAGAGGATGAGTTGTAGGGCCTGGGAAAACGTGGTGCCCTCCACCGGGGCCAATGCAGCACGGCCAGAGGACGACCCCTGGGGGTGGCAGCACCCCCAGCGGCACCCGGGAAGGAGCGAGAGCACTAACTGGCACAGGCACTGCGGACCTCACCCCGGAGCTCCGAGCATGGGCTGCACAGCAGGACGGACACAGCTAAGCCCCAGACGTGCAGAGGCAGCATGGGCTACTGTCAAGATGTGGGCGCCCGGATGCAGCCAGCACTGCAGAGCCCGGCACCCCACCCCTGCAGGACACGCGGGCACCGCAACAGCACCACCTGTCACTGCGTCCCCGTGTGCCTCTAGTGGCAGGGGGTGGGCAGGGGAGGGGTCTGTGTAGGCCCTGAGCTGGTTCCGAAGGACGCCCCAACCTGTGCTACTCGGTCTGGCCAGGGCTGCGCAGGATGCGGAGTCCTCCCTCCCTGGGCACAGGGGCGAGATGCGGTGTGGCCTGTGCGATGACCTGGGTTGGCTGGGCGTGGGAGTGAAGCAGGAGGGGAGGAGCCATTGCTCCAGGCGCTGTCACCACCCACACCCAGCTGGCTGCTGCTTTCGGCGGCTCCACCACCCGCTGGACCCGAGGCGTCCTGCCAGCTCTGTGCACCCACTGTGGACTCCCTGTGTGGGCCGAGCTCGCTTGCCTCCCCTGGAGCTGGCGCAGGCGTGACCGGGGTTTCCAGATCTCCTGCCCTCGGGAGCCGGGGTCACCCCAGAAATGGTGTCAGGCGGGTTTTCTTCCTGCCACTACTACTTGGGCTCTGGAGAAGACACTGGAACCAAGGACCTTAACCTTAATATTTCCGAGAAAAGCACAGGTAAAACCGTGTTCAAACGCACACGCATTTCTCTGGCGAGTGCCACAGCTTCCCGTGACATTTCCAAAGGGGTCTATGATTCAGAAACACCCAGGGGACCCCGCGGGGCATGAACAGCCCTCACACAGGCTCACCGGAAAGACAAGCATGGCCCTGGGCAGTGGCAAACCGTGGGTGGTTACAAGTGACCAAAGAATGCCTATGGGGAGATACTGCCCACGTGGGAGAGGAGTGCTGTGACACACGGGGACCCCCGGTGTGCCCCTTACCGTCACTCGGCGCCCTGGCGTGAAGCTCGGGTTTCGCAGGAAGGGCCACCTTGTCCTCCTGTGAGGGCTCCGGCCCCGGTCGCTTCACCCGTAGGGGACACCCGCTGGCTAGCAGCCAGGCCTTCAGGTGGTCGATGTACTCTCTCCCGAACAGAGTGGAGTCCTCAAAATTGGGAAAGGCAGCTGGGGAGGGGGCTATGTCTTGGAGGCCGACGGCTTCTAGGATTTTCTCCTGCCGGAAAGAGGAGGCCAAGGCAAAGGTCTGCCCCAAGAGGGCCAGCGACTTCCGGCAGAGGGAGTTGGTGGTCTCGAGGGCCAGGGCCAGGTCCAGGGGGCTGGCGAGGGTCTTCAGCTTGACGCTGAGCTCGTAGGCGTTACAGGCCATGAGCAGGGGCGTGACGCTCTTCAGCAGGCGGTCCTGCAGCCGCATGATGTACTTGTCGAAGGGCTTGATGACTTCAAAGAAGCAGTTTTTGGTCTTCACAGCACCTTTGTCTAGAAGCATGTTTAAAAACTCATTATCGACTCGAGGGGTTTTCAAAGCAGAGTGCTTTAAAAATTTGATAGTAAAAAAGCAAAAATCTCTGTGCTCTGGTTTTAAGGAGCATTTAAAGGAGGCGAGCATCTTAGCACACGTCTCAGTTTCGAGCTCAAAGAGCGTCTGGAACAGCTGGGAGAACTTCACGTCGTCCTTGATGGTGTGGAACCCGGCCCACTTGATGATCTCAATGCCAAACCTGGAGAACACGTCAGCCTTGTCGATGATGTCGAAGCCCACCTTCCTCCTGGGGAACCGGATGTTCTTCAGGTCGAGCCCCAGAGGGACCTTCGGGGCGGGGAACTGGAGGTCTTCTGCGCCTGGGTTTGTCCTCAGGGCCACATCAGGACTTGGGGTGCTCTTCTGGACCTGGCTAGCGCCCTGCGTTTTGGGGGTAACGCGACTCAAGGTGGGCACCTTCTTCGCGGTCACGTTCCTCAGGGTGACGAGCTTCCCAACACCACCCTTGGCTGTCAGCAGGCCCTGTGTGTCCCCCTTTCCCAGGAGCCCGCCTTCCTGGTCCATGGTGAGAACGCGGGTGCGGGCCTGGCCCTGCGCGCTGGACCTGGACACGGCGTCGGCCTCTCCAGGATGATCGGCATCATACTCCCGACTCTCCTTCTCCCCGTGCTCTTTCTCCAGCCGCCTGGAGGTGCCCAGGTCTCCCAGTGCAGTGGAAGGGCCCAAACCAAATTCCTGTGGCCAAGAGGCCTCTTGAGAAACTGGGTGACCCACGTCCTGCTCCCAAGAGCCACGCAGAGCCACCTTCCAGTCCTGAGAATGGAAATGTCCCAACTTCCGGTGGCCAAGAGCCTGCTCTCGGGAGTCTGAGTGGGCAAATTCCTGATCCCGGCTGCCTTCTTTTCGAAAATAGCTGTCATCACTGATGGAAGTGCCGCTCGGCCGGAAGGAGGTTCCTGGGAATGCGTCACCCCGCAGGCCTTCTCTGCTGGCATCTCGGGAGTGAGCTGCGGATCCACTGAGGGTGAATCTGCTGTCGCCATGAGTGTCGCTAAACATCTCTGCTCTAGATCTCGGGACGGTCCTTAAGAGATCTGAAATGCAAGGCCCAGAAAGCAGCAGGCAGGTGGTTAGAGCAGGGCAGAAGCACGTCCCGAAACGTCAGAGCTTTGCCGATATCAGGGAGTGCACGGTGTCACTCCAGACACTGGCTAGCACGAGCTGGCCCCGGGTTCTGTGGCCGCAGCTCCACGGGCCGACACGCCAGCTGGGAGAAACTGCACAGCCTTCTGCTGCTGCCCTCTACATCACAGTTCAATAGCTATTCAATGGCGCCGACAGTGCAGGAGCTGTCGGGGCCACCCCCAGGGGCTTGGGGGAACACAGTGCACACAGGTTGTAGGCATGAGGCTTAGGGCCTGACCACACCCCCATGGGTCCCCAAGGAAGACCTGGATAGGGCAGGCCTGCATCTCCCTGACTGCCAGCAACCCAGGGCAGGGGCTATCTCCACAGACACAGCTCAGGCTCGAGTCCCAGGCTTGCCAGTCCCTGGCAACACCCTCAAAGCCTGGGTCTTCTTACCCTTCTCCATACCCTCCACAGGGACCTGTTTTAAACTGAGGAAAGGACGCTTGCTTCCCAAACAACCCGAATGTCTTTCTGCGTGTCTGTGCGTGTGTGGCACTGGGGACTGAACTCAAGGGCCTTTGTACTATATCTCCAGCCCTTCCCATTTTTTAAGACTAGGCCTCAACAGGTCACTGAGTTTCCTAGGCTGGGCTAAAATCTGTGATTGTCCTGCCTCAGCCTCCCAAGTCCTGGGTCACAGGTGTGCACCAACACACCAGCCTGAACACGGACCTCTTCGCTACAAGTGCAACACCTCACTGAGTCTGCCCATGCACAGTGCCGCCCAGGAGGAATTCTTTTTGTAGTACCAAGGATCGAACTCAAGACCTGGCACTTGCAAGGCACTGGAACCACTGAGCTAAATCTCCAGCCCTCAGGAGGAATTCTTCACCACAGTGCCACCCAATGGTGGGAGCCATAGTTGCCGCTGCACTTGTCTCAGCGGGTAAGGCCAGAGCAGAGGAGCTGCCCCCCAAAATGACTGAAATTGCATATCTGTGGGGCCAATAAACCTGCTCTGGAGACACAAACCGAGAGTGAGGCAAGCAGGAGGGAAGGCGGGACCCACGCCACCTATACCCAGAGCAGCGCAATGGACCCTGGCCGGGGCCAGCTTCCGCCCTCCTGCAGTAGGAGCGGAGATGTATCGGCAGCAGCTTTCTCATGCGGAGGGCAACTCTAAGAAGCTAGAAACAGAGCACGCTGGCATATGGGACAGTGGGCCTAGGCCAGTCTCGGGGAGTGTCTTTCTCACATGCCAGCTTTTCAGCCAGGCCCTGTGCGATAGTAAAAACCCAAGAAGAAAGAAAAGTAGAGAGAGAGATGCCTGGAGGCCGATATGGGCTGCGAGGCCACAGGGGCCGAGGCCTCGGGCAAAGCCCAAGCTCCTGTTTCCTGAGTGGTGTCTCCTGCGGGTCAGCATCACAGGCTGCGCCCACGCTACTTGGGGTATGGAGAGTCCCGCTCCTGTGCAGCTGAACGAGCCGATAACAGACAGAGCCGGTCCAGGTCAGTAAACGCCATGACAAGCAGCAGGAGAGCCATCGCAGCCAGGCGGGTCCCGGGTGGCAGCACAGCCCAGGGCCCAGGGTCAGGTGATGAGGTGGAGGGGAAGCCATCCGAACAGAGAGGCAGGAGGGTAAAGCCCTGCGCCAGGACCAGCGGGGCTGACAGGAGTGGCGGGAATGACGGGCGATGCGGCAGAAGGGCAGACTCCGCAGGGAACCCTGTCCTGCGCCTCCCCTCTAGTCCAGGGGACGTGGCCTGACCCAGCACCAGGCTTTCCACAGGTTCAAGACAGGACGTGGGTGCCATGAGAGCTCCGGGAGGGAACCCACAAGGACAAGGCCCATCATTCTGGCCATCAGGAAGCCGACGCAGGACTACCATTTTGAGTTTGAGGCCAGCCTCGGCTATGTAGAGTTAAAGATCACCCTATAACGTCATACGTAGTGAGGCCAGGGGTGAAGACGCAAGGCTACGATCCCAGCACTTGGGATGCTGAGGCAGGAGGACCACAGTGCATTTGCCTGGGCTGCCCTCTGTGAGAACCACCTCTCGTGTACCACTCGCTGCAGGGAAGCCAGTGCTCCGTGCTCAGCGCACACTCCACCCACCCTGGCTGCACCCCCAGCCCCTGGGCTACGGGAATCTCGGAATCTAGAGATGATCTCCAAGCTTCAGCTTTTCCAGGGCAGAGGTACCTTTATCATCCTCCCTGAGGGACTGGCTGCGACTCACCACCAGGAGGCACCCTCCCTCCTCAGTGACCAGCCAGGGAAGGGGGAGGACGGGCTGTGTCAGGGACAAGGGAGGGCTCCGGGGCCCTGAAACGGAACGCCTGATGCGGGAGCGTGTCCTGCCTCCAGCACGCCAGGCCCTGCAGATGCTGTGCAGACTCCCCAGGGGGCACTCTCAGGAGCTCCCTCTGCCCACCTGTCACACACACACCGCTGGTGAATCAGTGAGGATGCAGTCATCCCGCCACAGAGAGCCCCAGGAGCCCAGGCAGGGGAGGTGGCACTACTAGATCTGCGCGGCCACTACGGGCAGATCCACGGGGAAGCACGTTGAAGCAGAGACTGTGAAGGAGCTGTGACCATGACCCAAGGACTGGCGAGGACTGGCAAGTCCTGACACCTAGGCAGGATGGTGCCCACATACTGACTGTCGAAAGCTGCTTTGAGGTTGAGGGGACTGTGAGCAAGGCCCTGAGTCCAATACCCAGCACGCCCCACACCTTTTTTCACTTTGAAACACGGTTTTGCCCAAGCAGGCCTCAAACTCAGGATCCTCCTAAGTAATCAGTTCTCAGGGTCCCTGCCTTTGTGGGATCCGCTCTGGGAATAGCAACCCTGCTCTCTGCATGGGACACAGAGCTCGCAAGGTTTCCCGCGAATACCGATTACACAGATGTCCTGGCACGAAATCCAGCCCCAGCCCCCAGGCATCCTTTCCCTTCACGATCTACTTTCACTTACCTTGGGCTTTAAATGGAAGAGTTTCGCCTATGGCCTCAGCACTAGGGTCTGCGTGAAATCGTTTTGCTTTTTCTTGCAGTACAGCATCCAAAGTCTCCTGTGCGATCCGCCTTGCTGCCATGCTTCTCTGCCCTGTGGTGAGAGAAAAGGACATGCTGGGCATTAACTCGAGTATCACACAGCTGCTTCTCTCTCACCACATCCTCAAGGTAACCCGGCAGTAATTGGAGCCCCGGCAGTGCACAGGAGTCGGCCTCCCTGAGCCGTTTCCTGGGAAGCTGTGAGCACAGACAGAGCTGGAGGAACGCAGCACCGACACACAAAGCACACCGTAAAAGAGCTGGAAGGGTGGGGATGGAACCCCATGAATGGCAGTTAGGAAAGATGAGGCCACTTTTTTCTACAGACTGGGGAAGGGCCACTCAAAGCTCACTTGAGACAAGCGATGGGAGTAACCTCCACCTGGTGACAATCTTTTAGGTTCTCATACGATTTCACTCTTTTAAGACAAGGTCTCACTACATAGCCCAGGCTAGCCTGGAACTCGCAGTGATCCTCCCGCCTCAGCCTCTCCAGTGCTGGCATGACAGGTGTGTCCACCAGGTCCGGTAGGATCTCCTGTGCTTCTTGCCAGCAGCCTCCTAAAGAGGTGGCTCGTCAATTGATGACATTACACTGGACAAGAGCAAACAGACTCAGGCTGAGTGACCCCCCCCCAAGGTCAGACAATCCAGACCTAAACCTGGTCATAAGCAGTGGCAGGGGGGACAAAGACCCGAAGAATGAATCGGAAAAGGAGAAGCAGCAATGTTGGGGTGTTACATGGCTGTGTTCCTCATCAGCAACATCTGCTGGGTGACACCTCCGACTTCCAAGATGCAAGCCTGCCTTAAAGCTATCTATGCAATCAGTGCCCAGCTTTCCCACCCTTTCAGCTTTTTCCCGAGGGCCCCTCATTTTCGGCGGAGCAGCGTCTCTAGATCACGTGCTCTTTAGGCTCAAACTAAGGGATCTAACCTTCCAGTGCCCCTGCTTCCCATCTATGGCCGGGACGAGCAGCGGACCAGCTGTAGGCACCCATCAGGCTCCGAAGGGCCGTTACTGCCCTGAGCCGCGGCTGCCCCGGGCTCGCGCGAATGAATGAGCCCGGATCCGGGCGAGCCGTCGGAGCGGCCTAGCCCCGCCCCGCCAGTCTCCGGAGGCCGCGAACTGGGGGAACCGAGGCCCCCGCTACAGCCCACTCCCCAAGACGCCTCGGCCTGGACGGTGCCGCGACCGAAGGCCGAGGGCCTTGTCCGCGGCGCCATCGCGAAGTTTGGGTCCTTAGCGCCGAACCTGGGCCCCACCCCCACCCCGGGGTCCCCCACCGAGGACGGCGGGGCCCGGGCCTCACCCCGAGCCCACTGCGCGCGGAGCCGCCCCCGCCGCTGCCGCTCGAGGTTTTTCACCCGCGGGCGCGCGAGGCGGGGACATGTAAATGAGCCAACGGTCTCCGCAGCGCTGTGTCGCGCAGGCGCAGGCCAGGGCCTCGCCCTTGTGCGCAGGCGCAAATCGCCGCAGCCTCGCCTTCCTGCGCAGGCGCGCTGACCGCTGCTTCTTGGGGGACGCTCCCTAGGGCGAAAATCTTCCCTACTCGGAGAAGTGACAACAGTGATCCGCCCGGAAAAGGCAACAGAGACGACGCCGTGCTGGTGCGAATTAGTGGCTCTCTTGGTTTTACCTGAAGTTGTGGTCACCCTTGGTTACTCCGGGAGCGATCCGCCTGGCTAAAGGAGGCGGAGGCGTCGCGGCCCTAGTGCGCCTGCGCATGTACGGCGGCCGTAAGGGACCAGAGGCAGCGCGGCGGGTGACAGCTGCGAGCCCCACCCTTTCCCCCACGTGTCTGCGACGACCCGGTCGGGTGAGAATCGGCAGCTACGGATTACAGTCGCGCGTAGAGTAGGGAGTGAGCCCCGCGGGCAAGGACTGGTGACTGCGGCGCGATCCTCGGGGGACTCGGTTGAGGGGCAGGAAAGCGTAACAGAAGCCCCCGGGGTCCAAATACCCCTCTTACCTGGCGTCTGGTTCTTTTCATTCATTCACCAGGGCTCCATCCTAGGCCGTAGGAACTAGGAGGCTAAAGGGGACAAGGGAATAAATAAGTGAACCGAGTTGCTGAAGTCACAGGTGATGCTTTGCAAATAATAAAAGAATGGCGGGATGTAAGAGCGGGAATGGTTTAAGCAGAGTAGGTTTGTTTTTGTTGTTTTGCTTAGTTTTGCAGTTCTGGCAGGGGCGCTCTACTTGAACTACAGCTGTCATCTTTTTATGAAACAAGGTTCTTCTGAATTGCTCAGGAGGGCCTCGAACTTGTGACCTTCCTGCCTCAGCCTGGAGTAGCTGGGACCAGAGCGGCTTTGAAGTTTGTTTCTTGGGCAGCTGGCGAGGATGAAAGAGACGGGGCACTAGTATGGAGACCGGAGAGAGGCAGGAAGCCCACTGCAGGGTTCTGAGCAGGTGGACAGGCGGTGGTGGTCTTCTTGCGTGCTGTTAAGGCCCCCTCGGGGAGTTGTGTGGAGGGAGGATAGAGTGCAGGGGCTGCACGAAGGATGCAGTGAGGCCAGTGGGCAAGGACGGTGCCTGAGCCAGGTGTGGCTGGGGAAGGAGGGAAGTGACTCGCCGTGTCAGGCTCATTTCTCCATGGTCATGGCTGCCAGCTGGGGCCTCCGTAACCCTTTTCCTATTGCCCAGCTAACCCCAGAGGCGTCTTCTCGACCAACGACACCCCGACGGTGGTGTGTCTCCTGCTTTGACCTGAGCCGGGTCCCCAGGTGGCGGCTCTGTGCCTGCCGCTCAGCGCCGACTTTCTGCTGCTGTCCTCAGACCTGTGTTTTCACCCCACACTCCCCCTTGTGTCCTGGAGGATTCGGCGGGGATGGGGAACAGGGCGCCCTGTGGGGCTCAAGGACACGGATCGTGAGTGGGCAGCGAGGACAGCACCGCAGAGGCCCTGAGTGCAAGGGTGGTGTCATTGAGGTTGGGTAGTGTGACAGAGTCATGCCAGGCCCCTTGCTGTCAGTGGGACCCAGCAGGGTCTGGTGGTATGTGCTCTTGCACCCCAGGAACTCAGGCGACTCCCACAGGCCGACTCACGGGCCTGAGTGCCCATTTCGCACATGCCCAAAATTACCCTGGGGTTTTGCCAGAATCCTGTAGCATAGATCCTCCTGTGCCCCACCCACACGCCGACTCTTCACGTAATGTGTGGTTCTAGTGGACGAGAGAAGGAATAAATCCAAATCAACCAAAGAGAAAAAACCAAATTGTCCTAAAGACAACATTTGTACAATTCAGAAAGCACATCATGGACTGTATATTAGGAAATGGTATTGGAGGCCAGAGGAGCAGCTCAGTGGCAGAGCATGTGTGAGGCCTAGGCACCCTTCCCTTTCCATCCTCAACAACAATAGCATCAATAACAACAACATCAGTAACGCAAGAATATTGTGTCTGTGGTAAATATCCGGTGTCGAATCTCATTATTAGCCAGTCATGGGGGTGCTTACCTATAATTGCAGCACTCTGGGTCAGAGGCAGGAGGATCTCAAATTCACCCTCAGGCCAGGCAACTTAGTGACTTGGTAAAACCCTGGCTCAAAAAAATTGTTTTCCATTTGTGCTGTGGTGTAGAAGAGAAGGCCCTTTTCTTGTTCATGCTGATATTGTCAGGAGGGAAGAGGTCCTAATCTCGAAGCACACTCAAAGTGTAGGTGTACTGAACACACACGTCAGTGTGCAGACTCTTAGCAATTGGTGAAGCTCCGTGAAGCTCCCTGCAACTGTACTCTAAGTTTTCTGTGACTGTTTTTTTCTGATACCAGGGATTAAACTTAGGACCTCGTGCTTGCCAGGCAGGCACAGCACCTCTAAGCTACATCCCCAACCCTGTGGTATAAGTTTTAAAAAGAGATTTTGGTTTGTTTGGGAATGCAGGGCCTTGAGCATGATAGGCAGGCACTCTGCTACTGAGCCACGCCCTTGGCCTTTATAATTTGGTGATAGGGTCTTGTTAAGTTGCCCAGGCTGGCCTAGCATTTCTTCCTGCCTCAGCTTCTCAAGTAGTAAAAAGAGATTTTTATTTGTTTGTTTGAGACAGGGTCTTGTTATGTAGTCCAGGCTGGGTTTGACTTCCCACCGGCGATCCTCCAGCCTCATCCTCCTGAGTGCTGGGACAACAGGCATGTGCCACCAGGCCCAGCCCTGAAGAGAGAGATTTTTTTTTAAAAATGGCAGTTTGTGGGCCGGAGGGTTAGCTCAGTGGTTCTGGCGCCTGCCTCGCAAGCGCAAGGACCTGAGTTTGATCCCCAGTTACCACATATAATGCTGGACGTGGTGGCTCACGCCTGTAATCCCAGCACTCGGGAGGCAGAGACGGGAGGATTGCTGAGTTCGCAGCGGCTTGCCTGGGCACCATAGTGAGCTCAGGGCCAGCCTGAACTACAAAGCGAGACCCTGTCTCCAAAAAGCAAAAAAAAAAAAAAAAGGCAGTTTGTGGGCCAGAGATTTAGCTCAGTGGTTCTGGTGCCTGCCTCGCAAGTGCAAGGTCCAGAGTTCGATCCCAGTAACCATGTACAATGCTGAGTATGGTGACTCACGTCCACCAGCAGTCAATACCACATACCACAGTGCTGGGCGTCATCCCAGCACTTGGGAGGCAGAGGCAGGAGGATTGCTGAGTTTGAGGCTTGCCTGGGATACATAGTGAGCTGAGGGCCAGCCTGGACTACAAAGCGAGACCCTGTCTCAAAAAAAAAAAAAGGCAGCTTGATAATCAGTTCTAGAATGGAAAGTTGGTGTGACTGTAACAGACAAGGCAGATATATATTTAAATGTTGTTAACTTTTGTTAGGCTCTGAGCTTGCAGTTTGGTGCAGGGTGGGTGGCCCATGTGAGGTGTTAATGACACTCTGTACCGTGCAGAAGGTCACTATTCTGCCTTATGGGTTTTGTTTTGTTTTGTTTTTTGCGGAATCTAGGCACTGAGTTGCATCCTGGGCCCCTTTTCAGTTTAATTTCAAGCCAGAGTGCATTTTGTTCTTGGTTCAGAATGCAAATGTTGTCTCTTTTACATCCCTTATTTTTCCCCTCTTGTGATACTGAGAATTGAACCCAGGGCCTTAGCACTGAGCTACCTATCCAGTCCTCTTCACTTTACTTTGAGACAGGGTCTTGCTAAGTCATCCGGACTCAGCTCAGATTTTAGACCCTTCCGCCTCAGCTTCCTGAACAGTTGGAGCTATTGGCCGCAGCCACCGTGCCTGGCTCCGGATTCTCTTTGGATGAAGTGAGATCAAGCACGGCTCCCAGCCAGCCCTCTTTGTCAGTGTCCCCTGGCTTCGCCTTTGGCGGCTCTGCAGCCCCCGGTTCCTTCTCTCAGTTTGTCTGGCCGGCCGATTGCTGGACTTGGAAGTAGGACCTCTCCTCACCCTCCCGTTATGGCCTGGTGCCCCTTGTACAGAGCAGACTGGATGAATGCTGGATTAAAAATTGTTTTGTGGGGGATGGAGGGTTAGCTCAGTGGTTCCGGCGCCTGCCCACACGCGCAAGGTCCTGAGTTCGATCCCCGGTGACCACATACAGTGCTGGGTGTGGAGACTCGCGCCCCCCAGCAATCAATACCACATACCACAGCGCCGAACGTGGTGGCTCACGCCTGTCATCCCAGCACTCGGGAGGCAGAGGCAGGAGGATTGCTGAGTTCGAGGTTTGTCTGGGCTACAGACTGAGCTCAGGGCCAGCCTGAACTGCAAAGCAAGACCCTGTCTCAAAAAAACCCAAAAAAACAAACAAACAAAAAAAACCCTGTGTTTTGTGGCACTGAGGATGAGACCCAGGGCCTTGCATATAGTAGGTGAGCTATGTCTCAGCCCCACTGCTGGCTTCTTGATTGTCTGAGTTTTAGAGAAATGCACTAGCTTTGTTTTAGTATTGTGAGCACATACATTTTGACTTTAATATCCATTGGATAGTTCAAAGTTTGTATTTTATTTTGTAGATGGGAGTCTCCATAGGTAGTCTGGGCTAGTGTGGAACTCCTGGACTCAGAAGATCCTCCTGCCTCAGCTTCCTGTATAGTTGGGGCTAGAGATGTACACTGCCAGCTGAATTTTTTTTAAATATTCACTTATCCCACCTTTTTTTTTTTGGAGACAGGATCTCACTTTGTAGTTCAGGCTGGCCCTGAATTCACTGTGTATAGCCCAAGTTAGCCTTGAACTCACAGCAATTCTCCTGCCTCTGCGTCCCCAGTGCTGGGATTACAGGCATAAGCCACCACTCCTGGCATTGTGGTATGTGGTACTGGGGATTGAACTCAGGACCTTGTGCTTGCCAGGCAAACGCTGGAACCATTGAGCTAAATCCCTGGCCCCCAAGTTTCATCTTTTGTTTGTTTGATTTGGGTTGGTTTTTGAAACAGGGTCTTGCTGAACTCACTGTGTAGCCCAGGCTGGCCTGGTACTCTCAGCAATCCTCCTGCCTCAGCCTTTCATGAGCTGGTATAACAGGTGTGTGCCACCACGCCTGGCCAAAATACACATTGGTTAGACCTATAACAGGCCTTCTTTCTAAGCAGCCCTAGGTCCTCCGTGTAGGAAATGTTTAGGGACCAGAGCTGGTATTGGGGTACTCTAGTCTACTGTGACATCATTTCCTCTGGCATTTCTGTTATATTGCTAAACCCTGAATTTATGTTTGTTTACCAAAAAAAATACCGTGAATTCATGCTTGTGTTTCCTGTTCAGATCTAGGAGTTCTGAGATTTTCCCTCTGACCTTTCTGAGGCTTACTTTATAATTAACATATATTAAGTGTGTTTTGTTCTATGCATATTTCCCAATCTCTTTTTTTTTTTTTTTTTTGGAGACAGGATCTTGCTTTGTAGTTCAGGCTGGCCCTGAGCTCACTTTGTTGCCCAGGCAAGCCTCGAACTCAGCAATCCTCCTGCCTCTGCTTCCTGAGTGCTGGGATGACAGGCGTGAGCCTCCACCCCCGGCACTGTGGTGTGTGGTTACTGGGGATCAAACTCAGGAACCTTCCATTTGCTAGGGAGGCACTGGAACCACTGAGCTAAATCTTAGGCCTTCCTGATCCTTTCTCTCTTGAATGCCAGGAAGCTTTTCTTTTACAGCTATGCTTCCTTTTTCCATTTTATATGTCTCAATCAGGATGCTCCTTCAGTGAATATGCTTAGACTGAACCATTTTCCAATTTAGTAGAGTTTTACAGTGAGGTGTGGTAGTGCACACCTGTAATCCCTGCCCTTGGCAGGCTGAGACAGGAGGGTCCTTGTGAGTTTGAGGCCAGCCTGAATTACATAATGAGTTCAAGACCAGTTGTCTGAACTGCATAGCAAGACTCTGTCTCAAAAACAAAACAAATACCATTTTTGTTGCAATCAGACACGGAGGCCACTCTTGAGGTAAAAGGCACGCTGAGTTGGGCCATTTTGGTGGTCCAGGGAGCCAGAGAGAGTGAGCAATCTCCTGGAAAGCAGCGGTTTACTGAGCATTTATCATATTCACAGCAAGAGGGGCGGATCTCACCGCTTGGGCTGGCGCCGCCCACTGATGGCATAAGCTGGAGGTGGCGCCCCGACAGTGACAGTGCGGGGTCCTCCTTCCGCCAGGCCAACACGGAGGAGCCTGGGCCCGCCGCGCGGCGCTGGGGCTCACAGCCAGAGAGCGGCACGGCCGAGGAGCCGGACCGGGCGTTGGCGACAACTAACATGCTAATCCTGTGTGGCAAAAATAGGTTTTTCTTTATGGTAAAAACAAAGTTTTTAGAAAACATATTTTTGTGAGTCTCTGGAAAGGTCTCACAAGGGAAAGTGTGGCCCGCAGGGTCACCGGCCTGCACGGTCCCTGTGTGTCACCTCGCGGGCACGCCAGCCGCACGGCTGGCACAGCTAGTTCAGACCCAGGAAGGAGGTCTGAACAGACGGAGACTAGGAGCCTCCGTGCTGCGCCTCTCAGCCGGGCAGCACTGGAGACTGAGCCCCGGGCCTCATGCTGCCTTTTTCTTAGTTGTATTTTGAGACAGGGTGTCACTAAGCTGCTGAGTTGTCCAGGTTCAACTCTAACCTGTCACCTCCCTGCCTCAGCCTCCTCAGGATGTGCGCCACTGATTTTTTTTCATTACAAGGACATACAGTATATTATTAATTGGACTTTCTTGGGTAAAACAGTCAACAGGGCAGGGGTGTGGCCAGCACCTGCGAGGCCTGGATCCCTGGTTCTCCGGATGCCCTTTCATACCGTGGAAGCCCCGGGGACATGGGCGTGCCCCGCCCTTCGGTCGAGGTGCTGTTTCCGGGCGGTGGGCCAGCCCCCCCTCATGTGCTGTCACGCTCAGCTGCAGGCACAGATGGCGTCCCGGCACATTACCCAGGACACCTTCGATGCGGCCGTGCGCGAGAACATGGAGGAGTTCGACATGGGGCCGGAGGAAGCCGTGCAGGAGGCCGTGGAGCAGTTTGAGTCCCAAGGTCAGGTCCGGGGACACAGCCACGTGGGGGTCTCTCTCTCTCCTGGGCCCCCAGCGTCCATCACACGGGGCGTAGATGCTGGTGGGAGCCGGCCCAGCCTCCCCGCCCCACACCCGGCCGGCTCAGAGCGACAGAGGGTGGTCCCGAACCAGCCGCCTGGGGAGCACGGCGGGGAGGGGCTCAAGCCTCAGCCGGGCAAACTCGCCCCACCCGTGCTCCTCGCCCGCTCCCCTGCTTGCCCGCGCAGGAGGGGCGTCGTGTGGCCCGGGCAGGCCTGCCGACCAGAGTGCGTCTCCCCACAGGGGTGGATCTGAGCACCATCGTGAAGGCGGCGCCCGAGGCCTCCGCGGGTGGAGCCCTGGAGCCCGCGCATGCTGTGTGCCAGGTAGGATGGCGGCCCAGGCAGTGGGCGTGGCCTCCTGCGGGGTCGCTGCGCTCAGCGTGCGCCGCGGCTGGGCGTTGGCAGCCAGTTCCGTGTCTCTGTCCGGGGCTCGGTGCTGTGCTCCCGGGTGTCCCTGGTGAGGGGACCTCACGCGAGCAGCGCCTCACGGATTCTGGTCTCCCCGAGGAGGGGGCGGAGCTGCAGGGAGGGGAGAGGATCCCTCCTACCGCAGCAGTGCTGGGGCAGCCGCTTCCCTCCTGTGTAAAATCACCCACAGAGTCCGCACCAGGGACACTGAGGCCAGAACGAGGTCATAATTGCCTTATGTTGACCGTCACACTGGTAAAGCAGGCAGGCATCGAAGTGCACACCTGTCACTCAGGTGTCCTGGTGCACAGGAGGCTGAGGCAGGAGGATCGTGAGTCTGAGGCTAGGGTGGGTGGCTCCCTGAGACTCCCCAGTTCACACACACAAGAGAAAGTTGGAGTAGACAGTTCTGAGAGTGAACCAAGCCCTCCCTAAGGCCAGGCGCTTATTTCACCCTGCCATGGGGTCCTGCCACATCCTGCCTGGCAGAAGTTTCTGGAAATGGCTTCCTTTTGTGCACTTCTAGTTTCCGCTAGTAAGGCAAAGATAGCTGTTGGAATACGGTGCTGCTGTGCACACCTGTAATCCCAGCACTCTAGGAGGCTGAGGTAGAAGGGTTACAGGTTTGAGCCCAGCAAGGCCCTATCTCAAAGTAAAAAATAGCCAGGCCCTATCTCAAAGTAAAAAATAAAAATGGCTGGGATGCTGCTCAGCATAAAACTTGTCCCCTTAATGCCAGGCATGGTGGCTCATGCCTCTGATCCCAGCACTTGCTGAGTTCGAGGCCTGCCTGGGCTACACAGTGAGCTCAGGGCCAGCCTGAACCACAAAGCAAGACCCTGTCTCAAAAACAAAACAAAACAAAACTCATCCCCTCCCCCAGGTCCTGGACGATCTGCGGGAGTCCGTGGCCAGCTCGCATCCCCAGGAGGCAGCAGCCCACCTGGCACGCTTCTGTGACCAGTGCTGGGAGCACAGGGCCTGCCGCTACCTGGCGGCCCAGAAAGGGGCCTACCCCGCCATCTTGGCTGCCTGCAAGCTGGCAGCTGCGGACAACCAGGGCCTCCTGCTCCAGGGCCTCAGTGCCCTGGCAGCGCTCACCGATGGCCAGCCTGACCTCCTGGATGCCAACGGCCTGCAGCTGCTGGTGACCACCCTGGCCCAGAATACGGACGTGGCTGGCGTGACCTGCTTGGGGCTCCGCTGTGTGCGTCACGCCTGCCTGAAGCACGAGCAGAACCGGCAGGTCCTGGTGAAGGCTGGCGTGCTGCCCCTGCTGACCGGTGCTATTGCCAGGCACGGCTGCCATGCTGACGTGGTCAGGGAGGCCTGCGGGGCCTTGCGTGTCATGACCTTTGATGATGACATCCGTGTGCCCTTTGGCCATGCACATGACCATGCCAAGATGATTGTGCAGGAGAACAAAGGCTTGAGGATTCTCATCGAAGCGGCCAAAGGTCGGAGCGGCGGCCGTATGAGCAGGCCAAACTGGGGCAGTGGGGAAGCTGTGGCCAGGGTGAGAGTGTGCTGGGTGTGGCTCGGGGAGGAGCGCTTGTGGAGCATGAACAAGGCCTGGTTTCCTTCCCTAAACTACAAAAGCAAAAGACTAAGAGCCAGGGCCTAGAACAGCTTCAGGTACGGCTTGCTCTGGGAGCCACCTCCCAAGACTTTAGTCCTGTCCTTGGGACAGCCCGCAGGAGGCATCCTCGTGTGCCATGGTGGCTCCACAGGACTTCCAGGGCAGGACTCACTGGCCAGGAGCTACATGGGACCCGATGAGGGAGTGGGTGAGGAGGGAGGAGGAGCACCCCGGAGGAAAACTCTATAGAGTCTGGGAACAGAGCTTGGGTTTGCCTGGCAAACACGAGGTCCTGAGTTCAATCCCTGCTACCACAAAATAAAACAAAAGGGAAACAAGAGGAAAGGGGTCTGGTTGGCAGCTACTTTGGTGACCCTAGATGGAGATTATGCTTTCTGATGGCCTAAGAATATATCAGGGATAGAATGCTGGCTTAGCATGTGCAAAGCCCAGGATTCCGTCCCTAGCCCCACACACAAACCAAAGCAAGCCAGGCATGGTAGGACGTGCCTGTCATACCAGCATTCTGGGAGGCTGAAGCAGGAGGACCTCAAGTTTAGACAAGCCTATGCAAATTTTGAAGACCTTGTCTCAAAATAAATGGGAAGGGGGCCGGAGATTTAGCTCAGTCGTTTCTGTGCCTGCCTAGCAAGCATCAAGGTCCTGAGTTCAATCCTGGTAAACACATACAACAATAACAGGTGTGGTGACTCACCCCACCAGCAATCAATACCGCACACCGCAGTGCCAGGCGTGGTGGCTCACGCCTGTCATCCCAGCACTTGGGAGGCAGAGGCAGGAGGATTGCTGAGTTTGAGGTTTGCCTGGGCTCCATAGTGAGCTCAGGGCCAGCCTGAACTACGAAGCGAGACCTTGTCTAAATAAATAAATGGGAATGTAGCTCAGTGCAAAGACCCTGGGTTCAGTTTACTTCTCAGTATAATTCATGCGCATGCACACACACCTCCCCCTACAGAACCTCCCCTTTTGTTTGTACTTGGCTGTGAACTCTCACACTTGTATGTGTGCCTGGCTCTGGGATGTTCACTGTTGAGCTGCTGCTGGTGGTCAGAACACTTTGGTATCCTACTCAGCCCCCTGCCTCCCAGAACACCCTGACAGAGCCCCCCTCCTGGGGACCCCTGGCCCCGCCCCAGGCTGGACTGGGGCTCTTCTGGCTTCTACCCATTTGCTGGGGAGGAGGGCATGCCTCAGTTTCCCCTCCACACATCTGGAGAGAATCATATGAGATCGGGTGCGTTCAAGGCAGTATGGCTGTAGGCTGCGTCTGGAGAGAATCCGAACAGTCCTGACCATGCACAGAGTCAGGCTGCTTTTCTGAGATGTCACTGCCATCTTTCCTGTTTGTTTATGGCCGTTCCAAGTAGGCTTCTAACAGACAGACCGGTAGCCTGTGTGTGCATTTACACGAAGCCCTTTTATCTGGCAGTGCCAGGGATGGAACCCAGGGTCTCCCATGTACTGGGCGAGCGCTCACCACTGAGCTACACCTCCAGGCTTCTTTTAGTTCTTTATTTTGATTTTTTTTTTAAGTACTAGGGTCAAACTCAGGTCCTTATGCTTCCAAGGTAGAAGTTGAGCTAAATCCCTGGCCCTAGTTCCTTATTTTGAGATGAGGTCTTGCTAAACTGCCTTCGTTGACTTTGAATCTGTCAGCCTTCTGCCTCAGCCTCCTAGCTGGAACTCCAGGGGTGCACCACTGCACCTGGCTAATTATTATTTTTGTTTTGAGACAGGGTCTCGCTTTGTAGTTCAGGTTGGCTCTGAGCTCACTCTGTAGCCTAGGCAAGCCTCAAACTCACAGCAATCCTCAAACTCACAGCAATCCTCCTGCCTCTGCCTCCTAAGTGCCAGGATGACAGATGTGGGCCACCCTGCCCGGCACTGTGGTGCATGGTACTAGGAACTGAACTCAGGACCTTGCGCTTATGAGGCAGATGCCAGAACCACTGAGCTAAATCCCTGGCCCACCTGGCTAATTTTTATTTTGAGTTAGGTTCTCACTGAGTTGCCTAGCCAGACCTACAGCTTGTGACCCTCATGCTTCAGCGTCCTGCGTAGCTGAAATCATTGTGCATAAACAGCAGTGCGTTTGTTTACTCATTAAGGCCTTTGGCTGATAGAGGGGCCCACGCACAGCGGTGCACCCTTCTAATCCCAGCTACTCAGGAAGCTGAGGACAGCTCAGTGAGACCCTGTATCGATTACAAATTTTTAGAAGGGCTGGGTGGGGCTCCGTGGTAGGTGCTTTCTAGCACGTGCAAGACCCTGGATTCCATTCCCAGGCGTCAGCACACTCCCCCCAAAGGCAGCTGATCGGGGCTGCTGACTGTACGTAGAATGTGCCACAGCACATCCAGAGAGGCTCGGGAGGGCCGCGGCCTCGCCAGGTGACACGTCCGGGGCAACTCGGCCCTCTGACAAGCCTCACACCCGCCGGCCCCGTGGGCTGTGCTGCCCAGAGTGCTGTGCCTAAGTCAGCTCAATCCCTCTGTCCTTCTGGGGCTGCTAGTTGCACCTGGAAAAGTTGTTCCCGTCACAGGATCCTAAAAATAATTCAGGATGTCCCACTGTGGCGCTATTCCACTTTTTTTCAGGCCTGCAGGAGCCGGTGTGCAATTTATTGGGGGGGCTCAAGGCAGCCAGCGGGGGGCGCTGCGGGACCAGCCAAGTGCCCCTTGTCCAGGGGCACGCTAACCGTGTCTGTCTCTGCAGTGTTCTCCGGCAACCCTGGCATCTTGGGCGAGCTTTGCAGCACCCTGGCCCGCCTGGCCGTGCGCAATGAGTTCTGCCAGGAGGTGGTGGACCTCGGGGGTCTCAACATCCTGGTGACCCTGCTGGCCAATTGCAACGACCACCAGGTGAGGCCTTGGGCTGGGTTTTCCTTTTCCTGACTCCACAAAGGCTCCTGTCCCTCTGCGCCCAGCCCGCCAGCCCTGACACCACCGCCAGAGCCAAACACACCAGTGTCTCGCCATCCTGTTTTCTGCAGGAACGGGGGGCTTAGAGGAAGACGTTGGCCCAGCAAGGGCCTCACCCCCAGCATATGAGGCCTCAGTGCCCCCCACCGTCAGTCCTCCGCCGGCGGCTGCTCACCAGCCTCCCGTGTGGCCGCTAGGGCAGAGCAGCCGGGGCAGGGGGTGCGGGCAAGGCTGGTGGGGGGCCCGCAGCCCACGCGGGGCAGCAAGGGAGAGGCCCAGCCCTCCCCAGGGCGCCGAGCAGGCCGGTGGTGTCAGGCTGAGCAGGCTGTGCCCGCACAGGACCTCGTGAAGCAGGTGCTGAGTGCCCTGCGGGCCATCGCAGGCAATGACGATGTGAAGGATGCCATCGTCCGAGCCGGTGGGACGGACGCCATCGTGGCTGCCATGACCCAGCATCTGGCCAGCCCCCAGGTACCCACCGCGGGCACTGGGGTGGGCAGTAGTGGGGCCCTGGCCGGTGTTGCCATCTAGTGGGGCATGGCCAGGGCAACACAGCTGGGCTGCCAGACGCTGGCCCTGGTACCCTGAAATTGCTGCCTGCCCCTGGGAAGTTGCCATGGGAGCGTGGCCCCGTCCCTGGAAGTCCCACCACTGCTTCAGGCCCCGCTTCCCCCAGTCACACACAAGTTAACAGGCCCAGCGCGCGGTGTGCAGAGTCTCCCAGAGCTCTAGGCCGGACACTGTGCCCAGTGTGCCCTTACTGGCCTGCAGGTATGTGAGCAGAGCTGTGCAGCCCTGTCTGCCCTGGCGCTGCGCAAGCCGGAGAACAGCCGGATCATCGTGGAGGGCGGCGGAGCCCTGGCAGCCCTGCGAGCCATGGAGGCACATCCGCAGGAGGCCGGTGTGCAGGTGGGCACCATGGGCCGAAGCGGGCTGTGCACACTGGGGCAGCCCCAAGCTGGAGAAGGCCCGCCCACCCATCCCCGGCCCCCCGGGGCCACCCCGCGGGCCTCTACCCCTCCCCAGCCCTCTGCCTGGGGCAGCCCTTTCTTGTCCCCAGGATCTCTGTGTTTAACCTTCCCCTTTTCTGCTTTCTCGTTCTTGGGGCTGGCATCTGCGCCCAGGGTCCCATGCGTCTGGCCAAGTGCTGTGCCACAGCGCCCTACCCAGCCTCAGGCCCCACAGTGCCTGCCCCCATGGGCTGCGAGGGGCCCGCTGGCTCACACCCCCCCTCTCCCACAGAAACAGGCCTGCATGCTCATCCGCAACCTGGTGTCGCGCAGCCAGGCCTTCTCCAAGCCCATCCTGGACCTGGGGGCTGAAGCGCTCATCACGCAGGCACGGGCGGCCCATCAGGACTGCGAGGATGTGGCCAAGGCCGCCCTGCGGGACCTGGGCTGCCGCGTGGAGCTCCGGGAGCTGTGGACAGGCCAGAAGGGCGATCTGGCGCCGTGACCCACCAGTGTGGGCTGTGACCTTGGGTGAGTCACGTGACCAGGGAGGCCCACTGCTCCACCCCACAGCCCTGTCCCCAGCGGTTGGCCAACCGTGTGACCGGCCCCTCTCGGGTGCCCCTCTGTCGCAGAGCTTGTCTTAGCATGCCTTGGGGACAAAGGGCACCTCTTCCCACCTGACTGCTGGCACGCAGCAGCTGCTTGCTCAGCCCCTGGTGCTGCACCCGTGGGGCCGCCCTGACCCTGCTCCGGGGTTTCTCAGGTGCTGGCTCCTGTGGCTGCCGCCTGGTGTCCAGTAATAAAGGCCATCAGTGGATGTTGGAGGAGTCTCTTCCATAGCTCTGCTGAGCCTGGGGTGGAGGGTTGAGGTCACTGGAGACACAGATGGACGAGCCCGGGGCTAGTGGCCTGTTGGAGCCGTGTAGCTCCGTGGCCTTGAGCAGGGACCTGACCTCTCTGCACGTCAGCTGCGATCCGGTGGGGCAGGGAGTGGCCAGCAGAGCCTGCCCTGAGCACAGCGTTCAGGCCCGTGTGTCCGTGTCCCAGTCCTCACCAGTGGGGACTTCAGCCCACTTCTGTCTCGACCTGTTTCCCCGCTGTAAGGCAGGCCTCCTGTCCTGTGCCCTGAGGCCGCCCACACTCCAAGTGTTCCAGGGCCTCAGGGGGCTTCGGCAGAGCAGCCTGGAAGTCACGCTTGGCGGTCACCCTGCGGCTGCCTGGCGGCTGGCGCATCCTGTGGCCTGGTCGCTCTGAACCTGGGGACCAGCCCCTGGAGGCTGCTCCCGGCTTGAGGCACATCCTGCGGGAGCCCCTCAGGGCCTGACCTCAGAAGAGGCCCGCCCTGCCGGCTCTGGTTTCCATGGAAACCAGCCTGTTCACAGCACACCCTGTCCGTCTCCTCCCCTCCAGCCCAGTGCCCTGCCGAGCCCCACCAGGGAGGCCCTGCCAGTCAGAGGGCAGAGGGACCCTCGTCTGGCTGCCCACCCTCCCCCACCTCCCAGGGGCCTCACCGGGCTCCCCACCTTCTGATCCCACCACAGATGGGACTCGGGAGCCGTTGGACGGTTGGTCCTCTGTCCCATATCTGCAAGGTCCCTGGCAGAGTCCAGCATCAGCCTGCCCATGGCTCTGCATTGCCTTACACACAGAAACAAACAGCATTTTGTGTCTGGAGGCTCCGCACAACCTGCGCCTCACCTCCTCTTCCCCCGGGATCCTCATTCACTGCCCGGCCACATCGATTTCCTCCCCAAGTCCTCTGCCCGGACCTCTCTCCCTTCAGAGACACCCCACTATGTCACCCCAGGCGCCCAGTCTCTGACCCCTGGGGTCACTTGGTTCGCGACCTTTCCTGTTTGTGCTGCCCCTGCCATCTGTGAGCCTGCTGTGGGCAGCCCTTCTCCACCACCCTGGCCCCCACCTGTGCTGCTGACCCACACCTGGCAGAGGCCTCGCCCGTAGCCCCACACCCTCCTGGCCCAGGGCCGGCACTTCTGGAAAGCGGCTCCACCTTGTCTGCTCTCCCTCTCTCGGCGGAGGGATGGGCGTCCCCTTGCGGACCTGGGCCCGGAGACCCCGGGCCTCCTGCGCTCGGGACGCCTTGGCTCCTGCACCTCTGACCACCTGATGCTGGCCACTTTGCCTCTGTGACCCTCACTCTTCCTCAAACCTGGGCCACCCAGGACCTGGCCCAGCTTGGCCTCTCCGTGCCCCGGTGTGCCAGCCTGGCTCCCTTGACCTAGGCCAATGACTTTCTGATCTTATGACTTTGGTCCTATGCCTGGGCCACAACATGGTATCAGATGATCATTGGGACCCCAGTGGGGAGCAAACAAGGAGGCACCAGGGACTGTGTCTTGCCCGGGCCTGGGCGGCAGGAGTGCTGGAATCCCAGGCATCTTCCTGTCGCCAAGCGCTCTCTGCCACTGTTGGAAGGCAGCAGTGAGCTTGGCTGTCACCGGCTTGCTGACCTGCGGGCAGACGCCGGAGCCCGGCCAGCACCTTTGGCACCATCGGCAGAGGCAGTCGGAACTGGGGCCCTGCCTGACCCTTGCCTTACTTGGCACTGTCCCCAGGGCTACCATGGGACCTTCCAGGAGCTTTGTCACCACCTCCAAGGCCCGGCAGGTGGGTGAGGCTGGGGCCTGTGACACGGACATCTTCCTCTTGGGTTGGCAGCCCCCCCACAACTGGGCTGTGTCCTTGGAGCACATGGACAGAGAGTCACAGGCCCAGAGAGGACAAAGGACCCAGGCCAGTGTTCAGTGGTGTTTACTGTGGAAAGAGCTGTGTAAACCTTCACTTCCATTTCATTAATGCCCCTGTGCAGTACTGGGACGCTGAGGCAGCGAGCTGAGCTCCAGTGTCAAAGGTCAGGCGGTCAACAGTAAACAAGAGAAGGAGCTAAGTGCAACCGTGCCTACCTATGAGCCCAGCTACCCAAGAGGCCGAGGCAGGAGGACTGCAAGGTCAAAGCCAGCTTGAGGGATTTAGCGAGATCCTATCTGAAAATACAATTTTTTTTTTTTTTTTTTTTTTTTTTGCTTTTTGGAGACAGGGTCTTGCTTTGTAGTTCAGGCTGGCCCTGAGCTCACTATGGTGCCCAGGCAGGCCGCCGCGAACTCAGCAATCCTCTTGTCTCTGCCTCCCGAGTGCTGGGATTACAGGCATGAGCCACCACGCCCGGCATTGTGGTATGCGGTGTTGATTGCTGGTGGGCGTGAGTCTCCACGCCCAGCATTGTATGTGGTTTCCGGGGATCGAACTCAGGACCTTGCGCTTGCGAGGCAGGCGCCGGAACCACTGAGCT
>PVIC010003943.1:0-21480 GCA_004025085.1 Thryonomys swinderianus | reverse complement strand
AATACAATTTTAAAAAAGGGCAGTATGCACGAGACCCTGGATTCCACCTCCAGCGCCACGGACAGGTGTAGGGGGGAGATCGGGCCGATTCAGCCTGGAGGCTGCCACCAAATGACTCTCGCCCCACAGGTTTGGCTTTCTCATTTGCAAAGTGGGCATGGCCACTTCCACTTGGCAGAGGGCAGTATGAGATGGTGTGTTCAGCCAGGACCTCCCGGAGGACTGTCAGAGCTTGACGGTGGCCTCAGGCCAGTGACATCCGCAGGTGTGGAGGGTACACCCTTCCCATCTGAAGCATGGGTTTTGAATTTAGCCCTGAATTGTGCTCAGATGCTTCCTCTCAAGATTCTCTGGTTCTGAACTTGGTCTGCAGTCACAGGCTGCACCTGGAGGAAATGAGAAGCCCTCGGGCCACACGTGGAGGGAGAGCCCTTGGTGAGTCAGAGCACAGAGCACTACAGCCCAGCCCGCTGTCTTCTTTTCCAAAGGAGGAAGCCGAGGCTCACAAACACCAAGATTGTTCAGCCCACGGGTGACTGGAGAGCTCTAACCCAGGTCACTCAGCCTCACCCAGGGACTGTCTGCTGTCCATGGCCCTGAGTTATTCCAGAGTTATTCCCAGATTGTGCAACAAGGTTACTGTGTGACCTTGTGCAAGGGGCTCGACCTCTGTCCTGACTTGTGTAAAGGGTGTGAGTGGTCACCCTGACCTCGAGATTGTGGACAGGACTCGGTGACTTCAAAGGCTTGGGAGGGAGGTCTAGCAGGAGTGTCCCGGGGTCCGTGAAGGAGAAGGCGTGGGCTCAGTGAAGTCAGACACGCAGACAAGTTACACCGCGCGCTCGAGTGTGACCCTCATCTGGTCCCACGCATCCCCGCGCCTCGGAAGCAGTGCCCTCCGTGGCATTTGCTTGGGAATAATGGGGAACTCCGGAGGGGCTGGAGCCCTCCTGCTGTAACGCTCCAAGTTCACGGCCAGCACCAGAGGCCCCCCATCGGCGTGAGTGGCCAGAGGGCATTCTCAGGCGAACACTCAGAGTCCCAACCTCGGGAAGCAGCGTTGCTTGACAAAATGCACCTTGCACACTTTGGCCCTGTGGGGGCTGGGGGGTGGGGGAGACCACCCACGACTGATGCGATTCGCTATGGGACCTGCCCGTCTTTGGCTTCACAGCCAATCACTGCTTCCCTTCAGGCTACTCCCTTCGTTCCTCTCTACTCAGTCCCCGTAGTCCAGCCACCTTCCTTAGAGTCCCGCCCTTGCTCCCCAGCCATTGGTCAATAGGGGTGCCCGTTCTCTGCTAAAACTCCAATCCTTGCCTTTCTTGAGGCCCTGCCTCCCAGGTTCTGGCGCCCTGCTGGAACACTTGAGGGAACAGAACCTCTCCCATCAGCCCCGCCTTCACCCATCGGCGGTTGGCTGCAGCGGCTGCCGGTCTGCTCCAAGCCCTCCAATTCCTACCGCCTCCAGCGCCGGTTGGTCAGAGGCCAGCTAATCGGAATGCAGCGTGGACCCCTCCCAGGGCGCGCGCCGGGCGTTCGCGAGGCGGGGCTTTCGTGGCTGGAGCAGGCGGCGGCGACGCGTCCGGGCAGGTGAGCGGACGCGGGGACGCGGCGCGGGGGGCTGAGCTGTCAGCCGGAGCCGAGGCGTGCCGCAGGTCTTGCGGCGGGCCCGGGGCTCGAGAGCGGGACGAGGAGAATGGGAAGCGACAGCTGCGTCCTAGGGCCAGAGAGGTTAAAGTGTCCCGACCCCCACTTTGGCGTGTTGGTAGCTCTGGGGCTTCCTTCGCTTGGCCCACGCAACCCTGTCAGCTCGCCTCGGACGCCCGAGACCGTCCTTTTCGCTGACAGCCCACACTCCTTGGATCCGCCCTCCCCGCGCTATCTGACACTCACACCTGACGCCGGATCACCTACCTCTCATCGCCCGAGGCAGATGGACCCTGCCTGTGACAACGCCTTTGGGGGCTACGACCCCACCCCACCTCGGGATCCTTGCTGCATCCTACATGTGGGTTGTGACCCCTCTCTCAAGCCCCCATTACCTTCCCCACCTGGGCCTGTTCCTGTCCCCCGTGCTGACCTTCTCGAGGGCCAGGTCTGTTGTGTCGTCTTCAGCAACCTGGGTGCCCTCGGTGCCACCCAACTGCTCTGCACTTCTGACATCCTCTCCTCCTCCTCTCTAACCTCCCCCACGTGTCCCCCACCTGGAGCTTTCTCCAGTCTGTGCCCCTGTCTGTCAAGATCCTCCCTGCCCATGTGCCAACGTGCACCCCAGCTTTGGTGTCACGATTCTGCTGTCCCTCCCCAAACCAAAGTCTGCTTTTTATACCAGCGTCAGACAGTTACCAAGTCCTTGGCCTGGCTTTAGAATCATCCATGAGCCAGAGCAGACCAGAATCCTCCCCACCGCCCTGTTTTCCAATAGCTACTTAAGACCTGGGGGCAGAGCCCACCCCTGCCTGAGCCGTGCTGACCCTCTTCTGCGGATGCCCCGCTTTTGCCATCTGTTCTGTTTATGGGGGAGGGTGGCAGTTGAGGAAAACGCCACCCTGTCCCTGGGCTTTTTGGGAATAATGATTTTGGCTGATCCGGAAAAGCTTAGCTGGAGGGGAGGAGGTGCTCAACATCTGTGCGCCGCTGGTGGAGGAGCCGGCGTCGCTGTGGCTTGTGAGAGCACCGAAGCCGGCTAGGAGACACTTCGCCGGGGGAGGCGGGCTCATGCTTCCGAACTTACAGCTGAACTGAGGGGCCAGAGCCTGGTGTGCTGCTGGGCATAAGGATTCTGCTGGAACTTTCTCCTCCGGAGCCTGATTTGCACGCGTGTGGCCTAGGAGGAGGCCTCATGGTGTTGTTGGTGGTGATGTTTCCTGTACAGCCTGCTGGGTGCCGGGTGGCTCCCTTTGCACTGATGGCGCCGGAAAGCTCCACAGGCTCGATCGAGTCCCTTTCGGCTTCCCCTGTGCGCATGGAATCCCTTGGGATTTTTCATCAAGCTTCAAAAGATGTGGGTGGGGTACATGCATGTAGGAGTCTATCACACATGTGTATATGTGTGCAGATGTACAGTGTATATGCACATACCTGGTGTCTGTATGAGTACGAAATGAAAATTTTTGTTTTTGTTGTTCTGGGGATGGATCCCAGGACTCAGTGAACACAAGCCAAGCACCCTACCCAGGAGCCACATCCCCCGCCCTACATGGTTAAACTTTGACAATAGAATTGAAGTAGATAGTTTAAAAAACACACACACACACCAAAACTATGCAAAAGGGCATACAGTTAAAAAACCAAGTACGCTGGGTGTGATGGCCCAAACCTGTAACCCCAGCTACTCAGGAGGCTGAGGCAGGAGGCTTGTGAGTTTGAGGCCAGCTTAGACAACTTAGAAAGACCCTTTCTCAGAGTAAAAAGTTTTAAAGGGCCGAGGCATAGCTGTGATAGACTGTTCCTGGGTTTGATCTCCAGTGCAAGGTGGGTGGGGACCAAGGAGGACTCTCGCTGCCTGACGCTGTCCTTTTCTGGATGTTCCTTTCTGAATGATTTGTACGTTTTCCTTCCAGAGGTATCCTGTTGTCTGAGGTAGGGACTGGGTATATATCTCCACCTTTTTTTTTTTTTCTTTCTTTTTTTCAGTACTGGAGATTGAACTCAGGTTCTTCACACTGAGCTACATCCCCATCCCTTTTTTTTTTTTTTTTTTTTTTAGTTTTTTGAGACAGGGTCTTGCTTTGTAGTTCAAGCTGGTCCTGAGCTCACTATGTAGCCCAGACTAGCCTCGAACTCATAGCAGTTCTCCTGCCTCTGCCTCCTGAGTGCTGGGATGACAGGAGTGAGCCACCATGCCCGATGCCCGTACCCTTTGGTTTTGAGACAGGATCTTGCTGAGGTGGTCAGTGGTCCAGGCTTCACTGAAACTTGCCTCAGCCTCCTGAATGTTGGGGGTCACAGTTGTGTGCCGCCTTGTGCAGCTGTCTCTGTCTCTTGAGCCGCTGCATGGGCCGGAGTGGCACTCGGAGCTAGAGCAGTGGTCTAACACGCGTGAGGTCCTGGGTTCCATCCCCAGTACCACTCTGGAAAGCATTGAGCCACTTTTTTCTTTGTTGTTTGTTTATTTTGGGACAGGGTCTTCCTATGTCAGCCTTGAACTCTCTATGTGACCTAGGCTGGCCTTGAACTCATGGGGCTCTTCCTGCCTCTGCCTCCTGAGTGCTGGGATGACAGGTGTGCACCACCATGCCTGCTTATTAAACCACTCTTGCACTGCATTTCATTGGTTGTGCAGCCAGCCCCTTAACTGTGGTCGTTAAGCTGCTGCTGTATTTTTGCTGTTACAAACGGAGCTGGAGTGAACAGAGTCAGGTGTTGGCAAATACACGGATATTCCCTATCCTCACGGAGCCCCACCAGGCAGCCTCCCAGGCGAGCGGGGCTTGGCACGGCCGCTGCGGGCTGCTCGTCTCTGTGCTGGGCAGGTGGGCTTCCGTTTCCTCCTCAGCTTGGCTCTTACCGAGTTCCCATCTGTCCCGTCTCACAGGGACAATCAGCAAGGAAGTCGTGTGGATCCAACACCTCTCGATGTTCTGGCTCATGGCGAAGGGGTCAGACATTAGACTTCTCTTTCTCATCCACCATCAGGATACAGTTCGTAGCCAGGGGAGTTGCTCTGCGGGCGCTGAGGGTACCCAAGTTTGGAGGGCCTTGCAAGAGAGGGAGGTGGGCTGTTGCCTGGAGTGTGGAGGATTCTGGGAGTTTTGTTCCAGGTCCTAAGGAGATGATCAGCTGTTGATTAGCTGTTGTGACTTTTTAGGCTGCAGGTGGAGTCCAGGGCTTTGTGCGTATTAGGGAGTGCTCCACGGCTCAGGCCCTTCTCTCCACCAGTATTTTTCTCTTGTTGTGTGTCTAGCAAAAAAAAAAAAAAAATTGGAGCCAGGCAGAGTAGCACATGTGTAGAGTCCTAGCTACCAGGAAGCTGAGGCTGGAGGATTTTAATTTCAAGGCCTACTTGGACAACTTATTAGGATCCTACCTCAAAAAAATAGGAAGAGGCCTGGAGATTTAGCTCAGTGGTTCCTGCGACTCCCTAGCAAGCACAGGGTCCCTGGTTGGATCCTTGGAAACCACATACAACAATACTGGGTGTGGTGACTCATGCCTGTCATCCCAGCACTCGGGAGGCAGAGGCAGGAGGATTGCTATGAGTTCGAGGCTAGTCTCGGCTACGTAGTAAGCTCAGGGCCAGCTTGAACTACAAAGCAAGACCCTGTCTCAAAAACCAAAAATTAAATGAAAAGTTCTCAGTGGTAGAGTACCCTAGGTTCAATCCCTAGTGTATACACACACACAGAGAGAAAGGCCCAAAGCTGAAGCAGGAGGCTGGAGCAGGAGGAAGATCTCCATAAGTCTCAGGCCAGCCCCTTGGCTCTGGCCAGAAGAGGATCAGAGCGGATCCGAGTGCGGCTCTTCCGCACCAGGCCCCGGGGTCTGTCCCAGCTCTGCGAAACAAGGGAGAGAAACATTGAATTTTTAAGTGTAAACCACTTCCTAAAATATGTATGGTGTGCGTGTGACAGGACAGAAGGTACAAGAATAAGGCTGACACCCAGGTCGGGCTGCAGGACGGTGTCCCTCGGTGACCCCTCACTGGTCACCGCGCTATTTTTAAAATGTGCCGTGTGTGTTTATTTTCTTCCCTGGGCACCTTGCACAGTGACAGCATCGTGTGGAGGGAAGGAGAGGGCACGGGAGGGGACGAGCCTGAGAACCCGTTCACACAACTTTTAGTTTCGGTTTTTCAAAATGGATCATATTTTTGGATACCGGGAATTGAACTCAGGACCTTGTTCTTGCCGGCAGGGCCAGTGCCACTGAGCTACATCCCCAGCCCCTCACACAACCTGCAGTATAGTCAGTCGCTGTGATTGTCGTTTCTTTTTTTTTTCACTTTTACAGGGCAGGTGTTGAGACAGGGTCTGGTCTCAAACTCAGCCATCTTCCTGCCTCAGCCTTCTGAACGATAGGATGTACCATCGTGCCTGGCTGTTGTTCTATTTCATTATTAGTGTCGCTGACCTTTTACTGTGCCCGATTTATCCAGTGAGGAAGAGCCGTGGGCTGGGGCTCAGGAGCAGGGCCCCAGGGGCGAGCGGGGCAGCAGCCCAGAGGCGGGTGCCTCCTGTGAGGGCCCAGCTGTGGCACATGCCCCTGCCATGGAAGGGGTGAGGAGCGGAGACTGCTGTCCTCAGGACCCCACGGGGAGCTTCCCAGACCCCACTCACAGCCCCTTCTGTAAAACAGCACGGTGTGGTTTGCTTTGGTTTCAAGACTGCGTCTCACGATATAGACCAGGCTGATCTTGAACTTGCTGTGTAGCCCAGGCTGGCCTGGAACTCACGAGGATCCTCCTGTCTCAGCTTCCGGAGTGCTAGAATGAGCCCCTAGGGTAGGATAGTGTTTGTGCCGAACCCGCAGGTGGCCAGGGCCGCCCGACACATTGAACACGCTGGCCACTGGCTCGTGAAGTTCCGCTGTGGGCGCCAGGAGTTCAGCACAGACACAAGGAACGATTCTCTCTGGCACTTTCCCCCTCCGCTGCTGCATCTGTGGCTCGTTAAGCCTCGCGCTGGCTGAGCCTCTGGCGTCTGACCCGGGGAGCTTCCTGCAGGTCCCCGGTCTCAGACCCATGCCATGATCTCCAGGACATCCCGGGCCTCCGGCCCTTTTTATTTTTTCCTTTTGAGACAGGGCCTCGCCAAATCGCCTGGGCTGGGCCCCTGGGCACTGGATGTCAGGCGTGCGCGCTGCGCCTGGCTCCACCCTCCACCACCTGCCGTACCGGTCCTGGAAACATGCGCCTGACGGGCTCCAGTGGGCGCCATGAGGGCTACTGTGCTCCTCTGCTGCTGTAAGGGAGGCCAGAGGGCAGGATGCCAGCTCGCAGCACCACCCGCAGCACAGCTCACTGCCATCCAGCCTTGGCACCGAAGCTGATCCGGCTTAGAGTGGGGAGTCTCAGGCTGGGCAGAAGCAGCATGCAGAAGCAGACTACCAGATAGGAAGGCGGCTGGAGGGGGCTGGCAGTGTGGGGCAGCCAGGGACACGGACAGGCATGGCTTGGGGTCAGGTGGTACAATCCGCTGTAAACAGCAACAGCTGTGCCAGGGAGGTAGCTGGTTGTCGGGGGTGTTTTTCTACCCAGTGATTCTTGAGTAAACGAACAATGGGGCAGTGCCAGCCAGGAACTCTCAGTGGCACAGGCAAGCGGTAAGTGACCTGTCAGAGTGCAGCAGAAAAGCACTCAACTTGCACTGCAAGGCAGAGCAACTAACCTTAGGGAAAAGTGAGGCTGGAACATTTAGGCTGGGTTTTGAAGGATGCAGAGGAGTTTGCCGGCATGGGACAGTCCAGCCAAAGAATTTAGCACATCCTGGGAATTTGAGTCATCTACCATAAAAGTTTGAAGGCTGAGTAGGTATAGAGTGCTATCTGGGGCCTCGTTTGACGAGAACATAGGCCTGGCCAGGCACAGTGGTGCATGTCTCTGGGAGGCTTAGGCAGGAGGATGGCTGGTTCGAGGCCAGCCTGGGCAACTTAGATAGCAAGCTTGTGTCTCCAAATGAAAAAGACAGACCGGCTGAGGATAGATCTCGCTGCGGAGGGCCCGGGTTCCAAGCAAAGCAAAACAAGAACTCAGGGTTCAGCACGCTGGCCAGGCCCTGAGGCACACCCTCCCCATCGGCCCTGCCCTGGCTTTTATTCAGGACACGTGTGTCCGAAGCTCAGAGCACCAGCTGGGGGCCCCTCCCCGGGAGACAGACGGGAGGCGAGACTCTGCTTCTCCCTGGGCTCTGGCGGCTGCTGGAGGGGCGGGGCTGGGGACTGAACCAGGGCTCCCGCCCCCCAGGCCAAGCCTCTCCTCGCTTCCCCGTGAACCTGCCAAGGCGCCCCTTGCGCCTCCCCTCGGGACAGCCTGGGCGTTGGGGTCCGGTCCTGAGCGTGCTGACGCCGTAGGTGCCTGTGCAGGTCCCTGGAGGCCACGGGCGGAGCAGTGGCCGTGTCCGTCTGTCCCGGACCTCGCCCCATCCCACTGCCTGCCCTTGATCTCACCCCTGGGCCCCTCACGGCAGAGCCCAGATCTCAGTCTTCGGGTCCAGCACGGCACGCCAGGAGTGTGAGCTGTCATGTCACCTGGAGCGGAGGGGGGGACAGCCCGCCGTTCCCCAGGCGGCCGCAGCTCCATGGCTGTCAGGGATGCCAGGGGCTCCGGAAGGGGATGCTGGCATCTCTATTTGGGCTTATTTATTTGTGCGTGTGGCTCTGGGAGTGAACCTATGGCCTTCACACTGAACTGCATCCCCAGGCCATTTAAAAATTTTTTTTTTAAAGTTTGAGACAGAGTCTTGCTAAGTCTTAGAGTTGCCCAGGCTGGTCTGGAGCTTGCAGTCCTCCTGCCTCAGCCTCCCAGAACGCCAGGGTCGCCGCCGCGTGCCCGCACACCGGCCCCCGGCCTCCTTGCAGTTGGGCTTTTTCGGCGTACAGGGCAGGGGCATTCCAGTTGTCCCCACCGCCCCCTCCATCTTGCACGGCTCAACCGCCCCTCTGGACACCCTCCCGCCCGCAGCCGCGACTCCGCTGTGGGTTCTCTTCGCGCCCCAGCTTGCCGGGCCTGTGGACGCCAGGCAGGCCCGCAGAGCCGGCCCCGGCCCTCACGGGGGCAAACGCCATCGGGAAGCAGTGCGCGGGACGGGAGTCGCCGTCCCTGTGCAGGACACGTGTTTCCCCCGCAGGCCGGGACTCCGGGCTTGCTTTGCTTGCGTCTTTCTGCCGGTGGAGGCGGGTCTGCACCGCGGAGCCCCACCCCAGCCCTTCGCATTTTCATTTTTCACTTTGAGACGATCTCGCCAGTTAGAAACTTGGGATTCTCCTGCTTCAGCATCTTCAGTGCCGCGATTCCGGATTCCACGTCAGCCGCGAGGCCCTTCCCGAGACGTCCTGTGGCACCCTGCGCACAGCCCGGGCTCCAGGTCCCTCCCGAGCCTGGGCATTTGGGAGAAGAGCTGCCGGCCCTGCGCGGACGAGTGGCCTGTGCACACTCCCGGGCGGCGTCGCCTCGGCCCAGCCCCTGAGGGCTCCGGCGAGCGGCCCGCGGAGCCGCCTCTCGCGCGCCGGTCGTCGCGTGTCATCGCCCCGCGCCGCGAGGGAGCAAGGCCTGCCCACGCTCGGGACACGCGGAAGCGCGCGGGCGGACTGCGCGGCTCCACTCCCGCCCTCGTGTGGTTTCTCTTTGCTTTTAAAGCCCGGGCCGGGGCCCTCACCGCCCCCTTGACCTGGTTGGTGCCGCGTGGAGTCCGGCCCAGGCCGGCTCCTGTGCCGCTGCCCTCCGTGTGTCTGCCGCCCCGCTGCTTCTCTCCCGCGACCCTCTCCCTCCTCCCGGGGTGTCCGGCCTCTGCGTGGACGGCGGTGGCTCCCGGGCGCTGGCCGAACTTCCGTGTCCCAGGCAGGTCTGGCGGCGATGGGCGGTCGGGCCCCCACGTGCCCAATGCTGCCAAGCGCCTGGCTCTCCTTTCTCACTCCTGCCCAGGACGGACCCGGCTGCTTCTCAGGCCTGGTCCTGCCCTGGCCTGTCCGGCCCCGCTGCCTCGTGAGTTGCCCTTCCAGCAAAGCCGCTTGTGTCTCCCCGAGTCGGTTGTTTGGTGTTAGCTTAGCTGTCTGTGTGTGAGTGTGTGTGAGTGTGCGTGTGTGTTTTGCTGGGCGTGGAACCCATGCCAACGAGTCACGCCCCAGGCCTTGTTTCACTTTGAGCCAGGGTCTCGCCAAGTTGCCCGGGCCTCAGACTGGGACCCTCCTGCCTCAGCCCCGAGTGCTAGGATGACGGGCGCACACCACTATGCCCGGCTCTTGAAGCATCTTTTTCTCCTCTGACTTTATTTGGGGATAACTTTAGTGGAAACGGATCTGAGCTCCCAGGCGCCCCACTTTCCGCGTCTCCTCTCTGGTCCGCGCCCCAGCCGCGCAGGTCAGTTCTCCCAGCGGGCGCCGCCTCCGGCTTCCTCGGGCCGTGACCGGGCTGGCTGGGCAGAGCCGGATCTCCCACGGGAACCCCGGGTGGGAGCCTCGGCACCAGGCACCCGCAGGCTCGGGCTCCCCGTCTCCACCAGCGGCCGCTCACGGCAGGGTCGGGGGAGTCACCCGCGCCCTGGAAAGGGACTCCTCCACGCCGCCCCAGCGACACCTGCTTCTCCTGCTTTACGACGTGTGCTGGAAAGAGATGGTGAACGTTTCAGAGTAGAAGTTCCTTAGAGCAGAAGGCGGCGGCCGGGAACCCTCCGCCGGGCCCGAACACGGTGTCGGGCCCGGTGCTCCGGAGCATCTGCGGGAGGTGGGAGAGGCAGCTCCTGACACTGCACAGGGTCCCCAGCCGCCTTTGTCACCCGGCCCGGCACGTGCCACTCTGACCCGCCCCAGAGCCACCGTGAGCAGGAAGTGTGGGCATCTTGGATCCATTCAGGACACGGAGGCGACCAGGGCAGCGCAGCCCAAGGCCCGAGGTCCCAGGACGGGGGGCCGCAGGGGGTGGCTGGGACCCGGGGAGAGTGTGTTCCGTGTGCGGGACACGGGGCGACTCGCAGCATGTGTCTCCTACTGCAGTACGTTGGGTTTTTTTTTTGCTTTTTGAGACAGGGTCTCGCTTTGTAGTTCAGGCTGGCCCCGAGCTCACTATGGTGCCCAGGCAAGCCGCCGCGAACTCAGCAATCCTCCTGTCTCTGCCTCCCGAGTGCTGGGACGACAGGCGTGAGCCACCATGTCTGGCCCTGTGGTAGGCAGTGTTGATTGTTGGTGGGCGTGTCTCCACGCCCAGCATTGTATGTGGTTACTGGGATCGAACACAGGACCTTGCGCTTTCGAGGCAGGCGCCGGAACGACTGAGCTAACCCTCCGGCCCTGCAGTACGTTTTTAAGAACTTCCACCTCCTTCTGGGCTGGTGGTCCACAGCTGCGCTCGCGAGGCCTCAGCCTCCTGGGGTCCTGAGGGCGCAGGCAGGTGCCCAGGCAGCGACTCCACAGTGGGGTTTTTAACTCTGCGGTTCTAAGGGCCTGGGAGCGGCTCAGCGTGAGCGCTTGCCTGGCACACGCAGGGCCCTGGGTCCCGTCCCCAGCGCACACACTTCCGGTCCTGTGGCCCGGCCGCTGGTGATGCACCAGGGCTCTAGAGGAGGGCAGGGCAGCAGGGCCAGGCCGAGCGGGTGGCGGTGCGGGCAGAACCCCTGGCCCTCCCGGCCTCCCCGTCTTCCAAGGACGCCCAGCACTTGGCCGTGATGGCCCCGCACCCACAATGACTCTCTCAAGAGCGTCCCTCGGGGGTGCTTGCAAAGGCCCTTTCCCCAAATGTCAGATTCCTGGGGACCCACGCCTGTTACCTGCACTGGGAGGCTGAGGCAGGAGGATTGCAAATTTGACCTTAGCCTCAACTTAGTGAGACCTCGTGTTAAAGTGAGAAACAAAGGAGGCTGCGGATGGGACTCAGTGCAAAGGCCCTGGGCACCACACAAAGAAAGAGGGGGCAGGTGGCGCAGTGAGGTCTCGGCGGGCCCTTCGAGGCCATCTCCAGTGGCCTAGCTTCGCCCCCCGAGGTCCCCTGGCAGGCCCTCCCCAGGGCAGCTGTGTGGCTCCGAGCGGGGTGCACGGTGGCCCGGTCACTGTGCCCAGGGCCGGGTCTCTCCCTCGGTCTCCCGTGCTGAGGGGAGGCCGCGGGTGGCCTGGCTGTTGACCACAAGCGGCTCCTCCAGCACCCTCGGCGGGACCCGTGTCCAGGCACTGGCTGCTGGCACAGCAGTCCCCGAGCCTCCCTCAGGGCGCGCCCATGCGCCTGACCCGAGGGCGCCCGTGGGGCCGCAGCATCAGGGTGCTGGGTGGTGGCCGGGGTTCCGGGGGACAGGGCCGAGAAGGGACCCCGGGGCCCCGGGGCTGGTCTGTAGTGCCTGCTCTCTGTTTGCCGAGAGGCCGTGTTTTTTCCTGGTCCTCTTTGACGGCCTGCCTGGGTACCCCGGCTGGGCGCAAACCGGCCCTCCAGGGCTGGCAGGCGTGCGCCACTGTGGCCGGCTCTTTTCCTAGGATATCGTACCCTGGCACAGCCGGCCCTGGGAGCGCCTCCGGCCTCCGCATCCTCCTAATGAGCAGTAAATTTTTTGATGTTTTATTTAGTTTTTGTTTTTCTTGCTGCCAGCGGAGCCTGGAGCCTGTGTCTGCTGAGCCCCGCGCTGCTCCCTTCTCGGCTCGGGAATGTGGGGCGGAGACCTGGGAGCTTTCTTCAGAGCTGTGTCCCCTCACCAGGCGGACTTTTCTTTTCCTTTTTTCGGTGCTGGGGATCAAACTCAGGACCTTGCGCTGGCCAGGCAGACGCAGCAGCACTGGGCTAGGTCCCGGCCTGTGTCCGCGCTCCTCCCGGCGCCCAGGCCAGGCCGAGCCGCACAGGGCTCTGCTCGAGGTCAGCGAGGCCCCCGTCTGGCCTGGTGGACACAGATGGGCGCCAGACCCCGGGCCCAGGCTGCTGCTGGCCGAGGGTGGACACCCAAGCCTCCCCCTGTGGCGCCACTCTGCCCTGCTGGCACTAGCTTAGAGCCAGACCGTCACGGTCACGGGCAAGAGGTGACCAGAGGGTCTTGTCAGCCGGCCGCCTGACATGGCGGCATCAGAGCTGCGGTTCGGGTGTCTCTGCCAGACAGGGAGGCCGAAGCAGGCCGGGGCCGGCGACAGCGCTGAGCCGCCTGGCAGGGAAGGCGGCGTCACGGGCCTCAGCTCACAACCGCTCTCCTCCCCAGGACGGAGGCGCCGCCCGCAGGAGCGGCCCGGCATGGGGAGCGGCGTGAAGGAAGCCCCCGTGCACCTGCGGGAGGATGCCGACGCCCTCCTGCCCTCCCCCAAGGCAAGTCGCAGGCTCCGGCTCCGCTCCCCGCTCCCCGCTCCCCGCTCCCGCCTGCACACCCAGCCCGCGGGTCGCCGCGCCCAGGACACGCGCCGTCACGTCCGCCCTGTCCTGGCCGTGCCGACACCATGGGGTCCCACGGGGGCCCTGGGTGCCCTGTCCATCAAGAGCCCCGCAGGTCTCACGAGTCCAGACTCCCGGTGAGAAGCCAAGGTTCCTGCCACCCCGGCACTCTGGAGACTGAGGCAGGAGGGCCAGTGTGAGCCCAGCCGGGACAGCTTAGTGATTCAGCAATATTCTTTCTCAAAACAACAAAAAATTTTTTCTAAGGCCTGGGGACCTAGCTTGGTGCAGAGCCCCTGAGCTCCAGCCCAGTACCAGGGATAAAGAACAGTCCGGTGCCCTTGCCCACTGGGGGCCAGGACGTCCTCCCCCGGGGCCCTCCTGGCACAGTTGGAAGCGCAGGCTGGCCCCGCCCCGCAGCCAGCACCGCAGCTAGAGCAGCAGCTGCCGCCTGCCCTGGCAGAGTCCACGGGCTCACAGGCCGAGCCAGTGTCGTCCTCCGGCCTCCCGACCTCTGCCCCAACTCCTGAGGGCACCTGGGGGCCACAGGCCCACGAGGTGGGAGCCTCCGCTTAGCAGCCTGCGCAGCAGAACGCGAAGATGCAGTAGCTGCAGCCTTCACTCCGCACACCCGCAGGTAGGGCCTATGGGGTGCACATCCAGCCATTGTCCCAGCGATCAGGGAGGCTGAGGCAGGAGGGTCACTCCAGCCAGAGAGGCAACACAGGGCCAATTACCATGCAAAAAAAAAAAAGAACAATCTGAGCATCTTATGCATTTGTGGCCAGTTTGGAAGCCACACATGGGTCAGGGACTGATGGCTACTGGAGGGGCCCCTCCGCTCACCTGGGCTGCACCCCCTGGAATAAACTGCGGGCCCTGAGGAGGAGCTCCAAGTGGCACTTGAAGTGGCAGCTGCCCCTGCGTACATCATGAAGTGGCCTTGCCACCTGTTCCCAGCACGGCCGGCAGCAGCCTTGGAGTAAGGTCAAGGAGGCCGCCTGTACTGCCACACCCAGGAGGGGCATCTTCCTGGGGCCACTTGGGGCTTAGAGCTGCCACAGGGACCACTGAGCACCCACACCTCTCAAGACCCATGAAAACCGGTCGTGTTGGTGCACACTTATAACTCCAGCATTCGGGAGGCTGAGGCAGGAGCATCCCTAGGAATTTAAGGATAGCCTAGACTACACAGTGAGACCGTTTCAAAGAAAAACAAAACCAGGGCCAGGGATTTAGCTCAGTGGTTCTAGCATCTGCCTAGCAAGTGCAAGGTTCTGAGTTCAGATAACTGCATACCACAGTGCAAGGTGTGGTGACTCACGCCCACCAGTAGTCAGTACCACACACCACAATGCCAGGCGTGGTGGCTCATGCATGTCATCCCAGCAGTTGGGAGGCAGAGGCAGGAGGATTGCTGAGTTCCAGGCTTGCCTGGACTACATAGTGAGCTCAGGGCCAGCCTGAACTACAAAGCGAGACCTGTCTCAACAAAACAAAACAGGCTGAGTTGTACCTCAGTGTGAAGACCAGGGGTTCAGTTCCCACTCTTGAAACCAGAAAGAAAAGGACTGTATGCTGACAGTCAGGTGTGCTCACCTGCTGCCCGGACCTCAGGCTCCCTTGGGACCTGGGCATAAACTATCCCAGCGCCACAGTGTGCCAGGGCCTCTTCGGTGGGTTCATCTGTCCAGTGGGGGCCTAAGAACAAGGAGCCTGAGGTGTGGCTGACAGAGCCCGGGGTGGACACCAGTCACCAGGGCTGAGCCAGCTGGGTGGGGGTGACCGCACTGACCCTGCCCTGACCTCTTGCAGAGTGACCACCGGCAGGTGCTGAGCTCCCTGCTGTCCGGCGCCCTGGCCGGCGCCCTGGCCAAGACAGCTGTCGCCCCCCTGGACCGGACCAAGATCATCTTCCAAGGTACCTGCCTGTCCGCAGTCCCAGCATGGAGACGCTGGCCCGCCTTGCGCTGCGCTGCGGCCACTCTCACTTAGCCCTGTGAACCGGGAGCTTCGTCCTGCCCCGTCCTGGAGGCCAGGCTGGTCTCAGATGCCCGCGCCCCCCTCACGCCCAGGAGCCCCCTCCTGCTCCAGGCCTGGGGCTGGGGCCAGGTGCCCTCGACTCCCTGTCTCTGCTGCGGCCTTAACGTGCCTGTGTGTCGCTGTGGCCGTTTCCTTACGAGGACACCAGGCTTGGGTTTCGGGCCACCCTTGTCCTGTACCACCTCTGTCACGACCGCTTCCTGCAAGAGCCTGTCTCCAAGTAAAGACCCCTTTGCGGGCACAGGGCTGACGACTGGCCTGACTTGGGAGGGGCAACGGTTCGACCCAGAGCAGAAGCCAGCGTGGCCTCTTCGGAGCCCACCGCACAGCGGCTCTCAGCCTGCCGCGCTGGCACCACTTCCCGTCATCGCGGCCAGGCCAGGCGATGCCACACAGCAGGCTGCAAACCCGACTAGAACCTTCCCGCTGCCTGGACCAGTCCTGACCTCTAACCTCCAGGAGAGGCCGCCCTGGCCCGGCGGGCCAAGCTTGCTGGGAGCCAGGCCTGCCGCGTGCGCCCCCTGGTGGCCGGCGGCTGCGGCCTTCCCCGCAGGTGCAGGCCGGGACAGTCCCTGCAGGCCGGCTGGGCCTGCGAGGGAAGCCTGAGGCCTGGCCCAGCCGCGGCGGAGACACTCAGTGCCCTGGGCTGCTAGGTGCTGGCCACATCCCCTCCCTGGAGACGGGGCTGGGGTGGGGAGCCCCGGGAGGGGTCCTCGGGCTCACTCCCCACACGCTTGCTCCACCCCGCTACTGTGGGGACAGACTCACTTCCACCCTTCCCCGCAGAATCCCTCTCGTGGTTGTGTGTGTGATTTTTCTTTCTCTTCCCTCCAGTGTCTTCAAAGAGGTTTTCTGCCAAGGTGAGCTGCTGGGTCTCAGCCTGTGCCAGGCGGTAGGGAGGGCGCAGTAGCCCTTTGTCCCCACCCCTGCACCGGGACAGCCCTCCTCCGACAGCAGCGTGGCCCTCCGCCAGGGAGTGGATGACAGGCCCGCACAACCCACATCCTTGGGTTCTGGGGACCGTGTCGCTCAAACTCCTGGCCTTCATCTGTGCTTTACTGTCCAGTACAGCCAGGCGCCACCAGCTAAAGAGTTCTCTCTCCTTTCATACTGGGCGTGGGGCCTAGGGCCTTGGCACTAAGCTATGTTCTCACCCCCCCCCCTTTTTTCTTTCTGAGTCAGGGTCTCGCTTTGTAGTTCAGGCTGGCCCTGAGCTCACTGTGTAGTCCAGGCAATCCTTGAACTCAGCAATCCTCCTGCCTCTGCCTCCCGAGTGTTGGGATGACAGGCGTGAGCTGCCACGCTCGGCATGGTGGTGTGTGGTACTGCTCGCTAGTGAGCATGAGCCACCATGCCCGGTATTGTTGTATGTGGTTACCATGGATCAAACCAAGGATCCTGATCTTGCTAGAAAGGCACCCGAACCACTGAGCTAAATGTCCGGCCCCACACCCCTCTTTTTAAAATTCATTTTTGTTTTATTCGCCAAGTTACCCAGGCTGAGGTCCTTCTGCCTCAGCCTCCCAGAGTGCTGGGAATTAGAGACGTGCGTTCTACCAGACAGCAACAGAAACGCAGTGTGCAGAGCTGTGAGCCCGCCTCGCAAACCCGGCTTCCGCTCTGTGGCGGGCAAGGGTCCAAGGGTTTGGGGAGGGACCCAGGACGGGAGGCTCAGGCTGCTCGGAGGCGGGGTGGAAGGGTGACCTGCCTTTCCCCTAGGAGGCCTTCCGGCTGCTGTACCTCACCTACCTCCACGAGGGCTTCCTCAGCCTGTGGCGCGGGAATTCGGCCACCATGGTGCGTGTCGTGCCCTACGCCGCGATCCAGTTCAGCGCGCACGAGGAGTACAAGCGCATCCTGGGCCGCTACTACGGCTTCCGCGGAGAGTGAGCCCCGCGAGCCCCGCCCCTCCGTGCCCCGCCCACCCCCCTCAGCCCCGCCCCAGCCCCAGCGCTGCCTTCCGAGCAGAGGGCCCCTGCTCCCCGAGGCCAAGTCCCCGGCTGTGGGCTGCTGTCCCAAGGCCCTCGGGTAAGGACGGAGAGGGAGCCCGAAGCCCTGGAGCCTCAGGGCCCCCCCCAGAGCCGCCCGCTGGAGAAGGCGCCCCGCCCGCAGGGGCCTCTGCACACCCAGCCCTGGCCCCTCTCCCCGCCCAGGGCCCTGCCCCCGTGGCCTCGGCTCCTCGCGGGCGCGCTGGCGGGAACCACGGCTGCTTCGCTCACTTACCCCCTGGACCTGGTCCGAGCCAGGATGGCGGTGACCCCGAAGGAAATGTGAGTTCTGCGGGGGCGGGCCGTCCTTCAGGCTGCCCGGGCGTGGATCGGGGCTTCTGCGCCTCCGCGGCTGGGCGGGGGAGCTGCTAACTAACATCGCTGCTGCGACCCCGCCTGGCTCCCGGGGCGGGCCTGGTGCGCCCACCGGGAGCCTCTCCTCCTAGCAAACCGAGGGTCCCCTTGAATTGGGCACAAATTGATCCGCTAAAAAAACGAGTAAGAAAAGCTAGGCGTGGTGGCTCACACCTAGGAGGTTGAGACAGGAAGAATCCAAATTCAGTGCTTCCCTGGATAATTTGACAAGACCTTGTCTCAAAATAAAAGGGGCTCCGTTTTTAAAGTTCTCCTGGGTTTGATCCAAAAAAAAAAAAAAAGAAAAAAAAGCCAGACCCAGGCAAGAAGTATCGAGTGGGTCACTGCTTCCGCACACCGAGCCTGATGTCCCCAGGTACAGCAACATCTTCCACGTCTTTGCCCGCATCTCACGGGAAGAGGGGCTGAAGACGCTGTATCACGGCTTCACGCCCACCGTGCTGGGCGTCATCCCGTACGCGGGGCTCAGCTTCTTCACCTATGAGACGCTGAAGAGCCTGCACCGAGGTGAGGAGTCGCCCTGGTACAGGCGGGTCTGGGGCGGGCAGGCTGGGCACCCGGAGCCCTGATCCAGAGGACCGCTGTCCAGCCTCGGTGGTGGAGCCCACTTCCAGCCTTAAATGTCTTTTGGGGGATTTTTTTTTTTTCCAGTGCCAGGGATCAGGCTTGGCCCTGTGCTTCCAGTGCAGACATGGTCCCACTTGAGCTGAATCAGAGGGTTGTTTTTTGGTTTTGTTGGTATTTTAGGCGGGGTCTCGCCGTGTAGTCCAGGCTGGCCGTCCTGCCTCAGCCTCTGAGGAGCTGGACGACAGTCCACACTGCTGAGCCTGGCTCCATGCCACATTGCAACAGCGACTGCGCGAAGCCCAGGGTGTCCCAGAGCCCGATGGCCACCAGCCCTGCGTGCACGCGGGGACCCCCGCTCTGTCCCTGCGCGTCTCGGTTCGCTGGGAGCGACCTAAACGCCGAGAGCACAGGCCCCGACCGCGCCGCGTCCGGTCGCCCCGATGTCTTTTGAAAGGAGCCGGAGTGTCGCGGGAAAGCCCCGTGCGCGCGTCCCCGCACCCGCACCCGCACCTCTCCCTCCCGCGGCTGCAACACTGTGGCCGCCTGGCTGGGCGGGGCCAGGTTCCCTTCCGCAGGGTGCCCACCCTGATGCCCAGGTCCCGTAAGATGAGGTAAAGCTGGGCACCGAGGGGAGTGGTTAGCAAGTTCATCTGCAAAGTCTGCGGACGTTCAGGAGCCGTGCAGGGCTTTTAAAAATATGTTCATTCTTAGCTAGGGATTTGGCTTAGTGTTTTTGTCATCTGCTTTGAAAGCGCGAGGCCCTGAGTTCGATCCCTGGTACCACACACCACAGTGCTGGGCATGGTGACTCATGCCCGTCATCCCAGCACCGGGAAGGCAGAGGCAGGAGGGTTGCTGAGTTCGAGGTTTGCCTGGCCGACGTAGTGAGTTCAGGGCCAGCCTGAACTACAAAGCGAGACCCTGTCTCAACAAAACAAACAAAAAAAGCTAAAAAGAGGGCTGAGGTGTAGCTCACAGTCCTTGGGTCCAATCCGCGATATATCTACATATGACTGTGTTAGGCATCCTTCCAGATGTCCTTGGGTGCCTTAGGGTGTTTCCCAGGATGAGCGGGGTCTCCTGCCCATGTCACATGAATGCTATCGTGTGCGGCGTCGGGCGGGATGTAGCTCGGTGGGGCGGGCCTAGTATGTGTGCGGTCTTTCCCGGCCCTACGCCCTACGGAAGGGGAGTGGGCCCTGGGGGCGGGAACGGGCGCCTGCGCAGCCGCACGTGGGCCTGTGGCCCGCTGCGCCCCCTGGCGGCCGCTCATGACCTCGCCCCTCGCCCTCGCCCTCGCCCGCAGAGTACGGTGGTGGCCGGCAGCCCTACCCCTTCGAGCGCATGATCTTCGGGGCCTGCGCCGGCCTCATCGGCCAGTCGGCCTCGTACCCGCTGGACGTGGTGCGGCGGCGCATGCAGACGGCAGGCGTCACGGGCCACGCGTACGGCTCCATCCTGAGCACGCTGCGCGCCATCGTTCGCGAGGAGGGCGCCGTGCGCGGCCTCTACAAGGGGCTGAGCATGAACTGGCTCAAGGGCCCCATCGCCGTGGGCATCAGCTTCACCACCTTCGACCTCATGCAGATCCTACTGCGGCACCTGCGGAGCTAGGGCTTCTGGGCGGAGCCCCAGGGCCAGCGCCGCGCTGAGGATGCGGCCCAGCCGTGACACCCTCCCGGGAATCGCCCCGCGCTCTCCAAGGCACTGTGGCCCCTGAGACGCTGCTGACGCTGTGCCCGTGCCCGGGGCGGAGCCGCCTGGCGGTCCCCACCCGGACCCTGCGCTCCCGGCCCGTCCCACCTGTCTGCTCCCTCTGGAGCCTCTTCCTAGGTGACAGCCCCGGGCCCCACAGCCTTCTCGGGGAGTGAGGGTTCCTCGTGGTCGAGTTCGATCCCCAGGAGGGCCCTGCCCCTGGACCACAGCCAGAGCCTCCTGGGCTCGGGTCTGATCCCGGGGGTCTCCGGGGTCCTGCTCCAGTGGGCTCTTGCGGTGATGTGGAGCAACTTAAGGCCCCAGAGGGGCGGTCTGACTCCTACGAACAAGGAAGGTCCCTGGTGGCCTTGACTCTCCCGGGGTGGGAGCCCCCCAACAGGGTGGGGAGCGTACAAGACTCGGGGGGTCCCCATGGACCCTAAGCAGCCCATCCTGGAGAAGCCCCCGCCCCTTTCCTAATGAGAGCTGACGTGTTTGGTTTTGGTTGGGGCCTGTGAGCCCTGGCTGTCCCCATCAGGGCTGGCCGGGTGCCACCCTGTCCTGGTGTGCGCGATGTAGAGGGTCTCTGGGGTGGCTCTGCAGCCCCCCACAGGGGTCCGAGCGGGCGGGCGGGCTGGTCCCGTGCACACCTGGATCGGGATCCCCGCCCTACCCCCTGGCTTTGCCCTCTTCTCACCCGGGCATCTCCAGTGGCCCAGGCAGCGGTGGCCGAGGCTGTGCACGGATGCCAACTCTCCCAGCCCTGGCTGGCCCGGACTAGCCGGGAGAAGTCAGGCACCGCAGGCTGGGGACAGCGGCCCTGGGCAGGTGAAGGTGTGGGCGCCACGCCACCCAGGCAGGTGATACCAGGCTGATGGCTGACAGTACCCTTCTTTGAGCCTCAGGCTGGGTGGGGGAGCAGCCCCAGGGTCCCCGGGACTGCAGGCACGAGTGCCTTCCTCGGGTGGCTGGCCGCGGCCACCCCTCTGCTGGTCGCTGGGTCGGGCCTGGAGCTGTATTTTGATGCCATGAAGATACTTTGTTTATACATAATGTTTATATTTTAAAGGTTTGTGCCAAGAGAGTATATTTAATAAAGACTTAGATGACTTCTTCTGCTCAGGGCTCTTCTTGGGTTCCCGCCACATACCCCCACCGTGAGGACCCCATGAACACACCAAGGCCCCATGGTTGCATGCCCACTTGGGGACAAGGGCGTCAGACACCCCTGGCCTGGGGCTGTCTTTGGCCCGTGCACCACGGTGGAGTCCCAGCCCCTTTCTGCAGCTGGGGATTCAGGCTCCAGAAAGAGCATTGTGCTGGTCGGACCAGACTTCAGGGCCCGTGCGGCAGCTAGCAGGATGCCAGGTGCTGGTGGAAGTACAGGCCAAAGAGGCTGGAGACGAGCTGGCAGGCGGCCGTCCACCAGATGAGGAAGGCCAGGACCCCACGGAGAAGCAGGGGCGTCACCAGGCCACGCAGGGCCGCCGCGATGCCCGCCGCTGCACGCTGTGCCTCGTCCTCCCCCGGGCCCACAGGGCCTGCACTGGCTGAGGTGGGAGCCACCGACAGTGGGGGTGCTGGGCCCAGTCCCCACGAATAGCACCCTGCCAGAGAGGGGTGCAGCGCTTGTGTGTGGACACAAGATGGGTAGACCCAGGGCTCTCTTCCCTAGGCCCCTCCTCCCTAGGCCCCACCCCTGGAAGACCCTGGCCCCACCCCTGCCCCGCCCCAGCTCTGCCCCTGCCCTGCCCCTGGGACACCCTGGCCACACCTGCCGTCTAGCTCCACCCCAGCTCTGCCCCAGCCCCGCCCCTGTACCGC